>MOOZ01000348.1:1401322-1412696 GCA_002930495.1 Cecropterus lyciades
ACGTGGCGGAGCGGTCACCATACCGGTCAGACGCGCAGTGGCGCAGTGTGTCCATGGCACCCACCTCACAGGAGAAAATCCTACTGTGGGGCTATGAGTGAAATTGTTTGTTTGTTTGTGAAATAGTGGCCTCATATGTAAGTCAGCCGGAATCCACAACCTTCCACTAAAACACAAGAACTACTTCATGTTAAAAATAAATGTGGAGATGGGATTCTGGTCGAGTTTGGCTGGTTAAATCATCTTTCAAAATGTTACATGTAACTTAGTCAGGAGGTGGTTAAATTCGTGGTCCGTCTTTGGAAGCATTAATGCCATACCTATTTTTACCACATAAGATTATTTTTGCTAGGCGGTATTTTCAGATGCTTGAACGGTAAGGGTGGGATGTGATAAGTTAGAGAACAAATGAGGCGTCCTAAAATTGACATTTACCATCAGGTGGAACATGTGCTCGTGTGTGTTGTGTGTGTGTGTGTTTCTATATTGAAATTGTTTTTAAACTCAGGCTTATAGTAACGTCATTTTATATTCGTATTCTTCCCAGAAAACCGACAGAAGAAGTAGCTAACGAGCATGCAGTATGCACATACCACATTACGTTAAGTGGTTACTACCGTCCATGGACAACTGTAAGCAACTTCATATAAAATTTGAGTTGTATCTAAAGTCAATCACAGATGCATTGCTACTCCCGAGGAATAAGATGGTCGCTTCAAAATATAAGTGAGCCTGCAACCACACTTCCACCGAAACGCAAGAACTGATTCATCCCCGGTCGAACTACACTGGTTTTACCAGTGAAATTCGTAATCGGAGCGACTTCCATTTTGGATATACAGTGACGTCTCCAACCTAATCATGCTAATCACTGAAACGAAATGTGTAATCAATCTAAATCTGTGTTGAAGAGGTTTTATTAGTTACAAATTAAGAAGAAAAGAATTATTAGTATTAGTTACAAATTAAGAAGAAGAAAGAAAAGGAAGAAAATATATGCATTTTGTTTTTGTTTTAGTATTGTTGTCAAAATGTCTTGAACATATATTATTATGAAGGAATTCATCATTTTATTTTACTATTTCCCGTACTGCAACAATCTGTGTGCCAAAATTCAGCGAAATGTGTGTTTGTTAACACATATACATTCTTTTAAACCTTCGCAATTATAATATTTATGACATTACTACGTTCATTTCACTAAGTATTCTAAAAACAAAACAAATAATGTAATTGCATGTTTTTCGCGATATTTATTGTTATTTATTACTAAGAATAATATTGAACAAAATGATGCAGGCGTATTTGAAATAGTGGTTAAATTTACGATTAAATTGTTATCGAAGTTACCCGTTCATTTTATTGACAAGTAGTCACTTCACAAAGAGATTCAATTAACAGGTGTATTTATTTTTAGTCTTTCGTCGAAGCGGCACGTGTTCTCCAAAAAGCGTGAAGTTAAATTGGCCGTACTTTCTGTAGTCACTTTAATTAATAAAACAGCTTTACGAAGCATGTATATTGTAGATAGTATGCTGAATTGTTTATATTTATTATTATTTGGAGTCGAGGAAAATAAAAGAATAAATAATTTATTTCTGTAATTAGTATACCTAGTTACATAATATGCGACTGCTAAAAATAACAGAAAAGGGAAATACAAAGTCCTGTTTAAAAATAAATATTTTTGCTGTAAAAAATTATATGAGAATTAAAATTATTTCGAATTGATTTTGTCACCTTTGTACTTATATACAAAAAAAAAGAATGCAACGAAACAACAGATTTTTTCGTCGAATCGTTGTAATGTGAAACTCGATGAAATTAAAATACGTTACGAAACAGTTGTCAGCAGTTGTCTAGCTACAACTAGATGGCGCTGTACCCCTTTCTGAATCACGCTAACGATTTTACTTCGTAGCGTATATAAGAGCTGAAGTTTGGTATATGAGAAACAATTATTATTAAGTTTCACTTCTGTCGTGTGTGAATTGCACACATATATATATTTTTAAATTAAAAAACTTTAATATTTCGGTTTATAACAAGCTGCATGATAAAATATCAATGTGCACAGTATTATTTCAAATCATTTGATGGAAACCTGTATATTGCGATGAAGAATTTCTATCAACATAGAAAAACAACAAGGCTTAAATTAAAGGCTGCCATTAAATACATAATAATCTTAGAGTTGTTTACATCACAAATTTGCGTTCGGCTACGACATAGTATGAAGCACTGACGTAGTCGTATTCTACAATAATAGCACGTCCTACACCAGCGATAATTGTATAACTTCGAAGGCCTCATATATCTGCAGATATTTACCGCATCGTGTCAGAAAGTGCACAATTCATTCATTGTCAAATTGGAGCGTATCTTGCTAACCAAATTAGTCAAATGTAAGACAGGACGAAAAAAAACAAGATGGTTAAAAAAATAAAAACAGTAAATATCAATGGTAATAACCCGAGTCGGATACGTTACATGTGTTTAGATAAGAAAGTCTAAACGATATGTAAAGGAGACCTTATTCATTTATAAAAGTGGTGAAACTCTTTGTGGTTTGACTTCGAATGCTCCATCGATCCGCCTTCCGTCTTACGACAAACGTTGAGTACTGCAGTGTTGTTTGAAGGATGTGATAATAGAGGCACACTCGAGGCGTATCAAGTTGATATGCCTCGTATGAATGCCTAGAGGACTAAGTTAGTCTTCAGGGGTAGTGGCAGCCTAACTCGGGCAGGGCTTTAATCAATAAGATTAGAACATTTGAATTAATTCAAAATCAATTTATCAAACGTTAAATTTATAGCAATTTCCACGACACTTAATTCCATGACGTCATTCATCCTTTGTGCGACGCAATGCTGTGATGAGATTTCTCAAATATACTGATATTGTAGAGATTAGTTCAAACAAGAGATTATACTCGTATGATCAGAAGTGAGTCACGTAATACATAGGAATAAATTAAATTGGAATGTTTGTTTATATTTCAAAGTAATATGTCATAAAATCCCACACGAACAATTTTGTATTTTTTCATAAAATTAAAGTAGCACAGAGCATCGATCCACCTAATGGTAAGTGGTCACTGCCGTCCATGGACATCTACAACCGACGAGATATATAGAAGAGGGATTTTACCTAAAGTCAATAACAGATTGCCTCTCTTGAAGAAAATGATCGACTCGTATTTTGATCAGCCGGCATCGAACGTCTTCCGACAAAACACATGAACTGCTTCACGCTAGATATAGGCGTAATACCTATTACACCCATTTCTAGCGGTTCCTCCCCGGTTCAAGTGTGATTCACACTTGTATTTCCACCTCGCATTAAAGATGAAAAAAGAGTTTGAGTTAAAATGCTGGTAAACCATCGTTAATATATATATAGTAACTATTAGAGATTTGTGCAATTTTATATTGCAATTTTATATTTCTATTGACAACATTGTCAACGCTGACTCGCGTGGCGGTCCTCATACCGGCCTGCAGTGGGTTCCGAGTTAGATCCACGGACAGACCTTAATTATGAGTGTAGATTCTGTTCTAAGTCTGGGTCTTTGTGTATTGCGCTTTTTGTATCCATGACCCGTACCTCGACTCAGGAGAAAATCCTAGTGTTGGGCTTTGAGTTTAGAAAGCATTTTTTTTTGTTTGTAACAACTACTATAATAAAGAAATTCATTGAGGCTCCTCACTATATTTCCATCGGTGGTACTTTCTTAAGGTAAGTAACCCGTGACTACAGCGGTTCCCAACTTTATAGGTTTAACCTTTATGTGAAGCCTCTGGTTTCAAAAAATAACTCATCGTAGTATATGAAATCCTGAAAATTCGATAAATATCCGTTATGATGTTAAAAATGGAGTTGCTTCGAAATTATAAATAGGCTATTGTTTCGGTTATCTCTGTTATGAAAGGATGGGCCTTTATCAAAGGATCCCGTAAGCTGTAATTTGAAGGTGGTAGAACTCTTTGTGGTTCGAGTCCCGAAGCACCATCGCCTCACCTTTTTCTGCCTAATAACAGCAGTGTTATGCGCTGTTGTGTTCTGGTCTAAAGGGTGTGGTAACGGAGACATACTATTCTGAGGCGTTCCATCTTAGTCCTCAGGGGTAACAACGCATCTGTAGCTAACCTTAGGTGAGACTTTGATCTTACCTAGGGTTGATTACAGACGTCCATGGGTGGCAGTAGCCACTAACCATCAAGTGGGGATGCTCGTTTGCTACAATAAAAAAAATGTATTTTTCAGAATTAAATTTAACATCGGTAGAAACCTTCTTGGTTTGACATCTCGGGCACCACTGTCACAGCTATTTATGCCGATACATCTAATATAAGAACAGTTCTAACCTTTGTTGCAACGCATCTGTGATCGACCTCAGTTTTAGTCTTATTTAAGGTCGATTACAAATGTCCATGGGCGGCAGTTACCATTTGTTTGTACTTCTATAATGTATGAAAAAAGATGCTAAATAGTACAAGTATAAATATGAAGCAGGTTTATTATAATCGCTACTTCAATAAGTTTTCTATATTTAGTTCAGCAAACTTGACTTCTGCAATAAATTGATATCGCGTTATTATATTTCCGAGTGAATTATGTTAATTTATCGTAACATATATAATGTATTTACTATTTATAATTCTTAAAATAGTTCTTATCTGTGTTTCAGGTAAAATAAAAAGGTTTGAGAGGTTCGGTTGGAGAAGCGCACACCTTATTCACGTTTTATCGGCACTAGAGAACAATATCGGTCACGTGTAGTATCACATTTCTCTTTTATTTTCAAACAGACTATGAATAAGTACCCAGACTGTTGTATCACAACTCATTCCATGCCTGCCATTGAAAGAAACTATTGGTAATTATTGAATGATTAAAATTTAAGTTCTAAATTTAAAATTAATTTACATTTAACTAAGCGCGTTAAATGTAAAGTTGTTTTATTATCCGACTGCGTCAGGAGTGTAATGTTTTTTGAGCTGTTTGTATGTATGTATGTACGACCATTTCTTTGGCACACGCTACAGCCCAAACGGCTTCACGTATTGTAACATATGACATCATTAGAATCGTTTTAGGTTATATAACGACATAGGCTACATAATTTTGAAAAATGGTGCCTGTAAAATATGTTTTTTTTATAAATTGAAGTAGCAAACACGCATGCCTTCAACTTGATGGAAAGTGGCCACCGACTATTATGGATACCTGTTGTCAACCCCAGATAAAATCAGTCTTACCTGAGATTGGCCGCAGATGCATTAGTATTCCTGAGAACCAAGTTGGAACGCCTCTGTTAAGTATGTACAGTACACCATACTTTAGACCAAAACACAGTAAAAAGGGTTCTGCCACCCGAATTTGATGGTGATACATACGTAACTACAGATAATACATACATAGCGTACTTATGGAGAATACAAAAAAGAAAACAGAAACAAAGAATAAAAAAAACTAGAACTTGAAACCACTAAAAACCATATTTATAGTAAAATACCTTTGAATTTTACAATCAAAGTCATAGACAGTTGCAACCAACCCTAAACTAATCAGGATCTAAGTCTTATGAAAGATCAAGTTAAGATAATTATACTTTCAGGCCCTAATATGGTCATATCATGACTATATTTTTGCAAGAAATTTTATAAAACCTATTCCTTATTTTAATTTAACTGACCATAGAACATTTTACTCTAAGCCCATCAGCGTGGCCTTAAGATAAAGATGGTCGTCTCATATGTAAACGTGTTTACTTTTTATAGCATTTTATTGAAATTTCAATGTTTGTAAGTACATAAGTAAATATGTTTAGGTCAAATCTTGCATGCTGGATTTCACCCACTTCTCAATGACCGATTGAATTGAAATTTAAACTATACCTTTTTTATTATAGTACAGAAGTAGCAAACGAGCTTGCAGCCCACCTGATGGTAAGTGGCTTCTGCCGCCCATGGACATCTGTAATCAACCTTAGGTAAGTTCAAAGTCTCACCTAAGATTGGCCACAGATGCGTTGCTACCCCTGAGGACTAAGATGGAATGCTTCGGAAAAGTATGTCTCCTTTACCACACCCTTCAGACCAGAATACAACAGCGCACAAGACTGCTGTTATTAGGCAGAAATAGGTGTGGCGGTGGTGCTTGCGGAGTCGAACAACAAAGAGCTCTACCACCTTAAAACACACCTTTAGTTCTGATGACAATGCAATTGTAAATAATCAGACTTCTGGCTTTGTACAATGCAACAAAATAGATTAACTATATAAAAATAAACTACAAAGTATATTTTCATCTTTTCAGTGCATTGAAATAAAATTTTATTTTTTAATATTTTTTTATAATAATTTAAAAGATCTTTTTCTTTCTTTTTTTTTAATTTAAAAGAAATTTTCAAGATGTAGTACAGTTGACAATTGTCTACAATTGTCTATAGTTGTGGAAATGGAATTAAACGATTTTATTTTTAACCCGCAACAGAAGGGTGGAGGCTGCGTGCTGTGTAACGTGACTATTCCCAAGGACACCTAATACACTCTTCTAACCGTTTTCTTTTCAGCGGACCTAAATACCTACAGCAGTGCGTGTTATTAAACGAAGATAAGAAATTGCATTACTTTTGTTGAGATCGTTGAAATCACCGTGTATCTATCTATCGCATACATTCATTTAATGTATACATAAAAGTTGCATGTAAAAATGTTTATTCTTATTTTCTTGTAGATATCATCCTAAGATTTCAAATGTACTTAAGAATATCCGATCCAAAAGGAACTATCAAATAACATTCTATCTTGATCTCGGCAACACTACTTCACACTACTTAAATAGGTAAAGACAGGGGTCTTTGCCTATTTAAGTATTTATTTATTCACCAAATTGTTTTAGAAATTCAACTATATTCATACTCTTAAGTGTTGAAAATAGTAATAAAAAATGTTTGATCACACAATTAAAGCCTTAATAAAGCTATATAAACAAAAAAAAACAGAAAAATGCTGACAAAAAAATGTTTTTTTGGATTACCTTTTCTGTCTAAACCTATTTGTATAATAATGATATGATTATAACAGTATTAAATTTCTATCGACTTACTCTTATCATATTATTTACTAACTTCATTCTTAGACAGGACAGGAACGCATCTGTCTGGGATTGACCGAAAGTAGGACCTCACCCTCCCCTATTTGAATTTCATCATTATTCGCTTAAAAACTTCATCACTGGTACAAATGATATCCATCCATTAGTTGACAAGTATAAAAACAAAAACCCGACTGCTTAAAAACGATAGTTGCTAATAGCTTTCTGAATGGTCCTATCTAACATTTAATACCTATATCATCATGATGATAAAAAAGTCGTTCCTTCCCCTCCCCCTCCTTTTTTTAACCCCCGACGCAAAAAGGGGTGTTATAAGTTTGACTGCTATGTCTGTCTGTCTGTGGACACGTAGCTCCTAAACAGGTGAACCGATTTGGATACGGGTTTTTTTTATTAGATAGCAGGTTTCCGGGTGCTTAAAAATGTTTTATCAAAATCGGTTCAATCAGTTATTAGATATAGATGGTGAAAGTGGTGATAAAAATTGGGGTATCAAATAAAAAGTCATAACAAATAACTTACACTTGGACATACTTATCAAAATAGCCATTTACTAGATATAGGGGGTTAAAGTGAGGACTATAAACTCAATGATATATCCAAGTGGGGTATCAAATAATAGATGACGTCTATCTTACAATTAAATGTTTTATCAAAATCGATTCAGCCAGTTACTAAATATGGTAGTTCAAAGTGGGGAGGAATAGTCGGATATTGTCAAATATACCCATGTGGGATATCAAATGAAAGGGCATGACGAGTATGCTATAATTAAATATGTTTCATCAAAGTTGGTTGAACCATTTAGTAGATATAAGGGTGAGAATGGGGATGAATAATCGACTATTGCCAAATATTAATCAACCCTACGTAAGGTCAAACTCCCACCTAAGGTAAGCCACGGATGCGTTGCTCCCCCTGAGGACTAAGATGGAATGTCTCGGAAAAGTATGTCTCCCTTACCACACCCTTCAGACCAGAACACAACAGCGCATATCACTGCTATTATTAGGCAGAAATAGGTGTGTTGGTGGTGCTAACGGAGACTCCGGAGGCACCACCTCTACACCTATTTCTGCCTAATAACAGAAGTGTTAAGCGCTGCAGAGATTTGGCATGAAAGGTGTGGCAGAAATAGGTGAGGCGTTCTAATTTTTATTCAGATAAGACTGCGGTTTTATCCGGGATTTTTTACAGATGTCCATGGGCAGCAGTGGCCACTTACCATCAGATGGACTGCACGCCCGTTTGGTTCCATAACATTATAAAAAAGGAAATAAACAGAATATTAATATCTTGAACACGTTATGTTTACTCAAAGAGCCTTCAGCGGCGCACTTAAAGGGCACGACCCCGAGCGCAATTGTGTCAAGGATGGATCTTTAAATGGAAATTTTGAATCGGTGCTTGCTTCAGCATATACGCCTTACATATTTCATAAACTGCACAATATTACGTAACATAAATATTTTATAATAACGCAGATATCATAATGTTTTGAAATTTGGCCTCTCAATCAAAAATCGCACAGGGAGTCCGTGGTTCGAATCCCACTTTGATTTTTCGAATTATGTGATAAATCAGTTAAATGGTGAAGGATATCGTGACGAAACCTAAGGGCCTGGGTATTAAAAAAACCTTCTTAAAGAGGACTCTGAGAGATTCAAGTTAAGACGAATCTCGTAAATCCTTTGGGGCTCAATTTCAGTAGCCTTATAGTATTTTGATTTGAAGGATATTTTAAGGGAGAAGATTATTCGATGCTTTCACACTTAATCACCGGGAGTAGCAACCCAACTGTGATCAGCCTTAGTTAGAAATGACCATGAGCGGCAGATGCCACTTTTTATAATATGGAAATATCAAACGAGTGTGCATTCCATCTGATGGTAAGTTTCCACTGCCGCCCATGGACATCTTTAATCAACCCCAGATTACACAAGAGCCTTACGAGACGTTGTACACAGATCCATTGCTATCCTTAAGTCTCCCTTACCACACCCTTCAGAACTGAACGCAGCAAGCATAACATTGCTGTTATTAGGCAGAAGGTGTGGCGGTGGTGCTTCCGAGGTCGCACATCAATGCGATCAATCATACGCGCTACGCTACTCCTATATTAAAATAAAGGTAATGTTACAAGATTACATGAATACTAGATTTTTTGTAGATCTTTCACCTTTCTAAGCGGTTTAAATTACTACATTTGTTTTACACCGCTTGTAACAATAAGTTATGTACGAGTTTTGTAAAATAATAACAAGCTGTTCACAAACCTAGATGGTTCTAATAATGGCGAAAATTTGACTGCGGCCAAAAACTTACAAATACCATTAAAGTCAGTAAAATGATTTTCTTAAAATTTCCGTAATTGACGATTAACTCGACTCAAATCCAACAATTTTCATGGAATAAAATTTCCAGCCTTTCGCCAATCAGTTCCTCTGACCTTTAGAAATTATAAATAGAAAGAACAAGTAAAATGACCTCCAGCGGTAAGGATGACCTCGCTGTGCTTCAGTGTGTGGTTAGCTGGGGGTGTGTGCGAACTGAGGATGTGTGGTGCATAGTGAGGTTATGATCTACTTTTGAATGGGCCCGGAGGCTCGCGCGTGACGTCATGGGGCGTAGCTGTGACGTCAACGAGGAAACTGGGACAAGCGGTCACCGACCTCCGATTGTGCTGCATCCGTAGCGCATGATTTTTCACCTTAATGAAAAAAGGTGATAAGTATACAAATCAAAGAAAAAATATCTATTAAATATATATTTTTTATCACAAGTATTTTAAGGATTGTTCCTGATAAATATTTTCTATTTATATTCCCTAAATTAAATTGTAAAATACTGTTCTATGAATACTAATGTAGGGTCACTCCCTTCCAATATTCTAAATTTGTAAGTAGTTAGTAACAAGTGTTCGTGTGCACCAGTGTTGTTTGTTATATTCAATGAATCCCTCATGTTATTACTTAACATTTCTTAAATTACTGATAAGAATGTTTAAACTTTGATATAATTGAAATTTAGTGTTATGCAAATATAAATACACTTGTTCGTGATTCTCCCGAGATTTTTGGAGATGATTAGAGTCCTCAATAACTAAGCAAAAAGAAGCAAGTATATTTAATTAAAATTAATAGGTTGCTACAAAAATATAATTTCGGGGTTATGCGCTTTTTGCACTCGGACGGACCTCGGGGCCCCCACCCCGGTCCATTGAGTGTGGAAGTAGGTCAGAGCTGGCTGCAGCCCGGGACCCGGATCGAAACACCCGCGTCAATGGGCCCCAACCGGCAGTAAATATAGCCTTGGTTATTAATAGACACGACCCCGATAACGCTCTTTCAATGACGGCTAAAATGATTTTTAAATTAACAACTAAGCAGTTCCGAGGTCTGTCTGTGTAAGGCCAACAACTACGTTGGCACTATTATTAGAATCTAGGTTTCATTAGAAGTACTGTAGGCTTACAAATTCAGGAAAAGATCTGGCCTCTGAATGTAGTTTGTAATTTCATATAGAATTTTGTTACAATTTTTGAAAATAATAGTTATTGAGTAAAAGGTGACGTCTGTAAATAATTATTTTCAAAGTTTTAATGCTCTATGTGCCTGTCACTCACTCACTCTCTCTCTCTCTCTCTCTGTTCGTGTATATGTGTGTGTAAACCATATGGATTTGTTAAGTTCCCAATTTTTTTTACTGATATCACAAAAGTCAAAAAACCTACATAACCTAAAAGATAATTATTTTATAAATTATCATATGCCGTTTACTTTGCCTTGTAATATGTAGTTTTATGTATGACATATTGTCAATCAGTATATGTTTACGATCTATTACAACCTTTTGTTATAAACGAGTTGTTGAGTTTGATACGACATAATCATATTATGAATTATAAAATAATCTCAATCTCCAAAATGTGTTCCAGACAAAACTTAATTCCATTAAATCGATGTTAAGTTACTAACTTTCACGAAGACCTGTAGATAAGAGAACCTAATTTGTAGAAATAAATTGAAAAACTCTATTTTTATATCAGTGGTTAAAGTATGGATACAAAGCCATTAAAGTATATTTAGTTTGATTCGTTTTCTTATGAACATACGCCAACTTTTTATATCTATATCTATGTTATTTCTATTTCTGCCTAATAACAGCAGTGTAGCGCTGCTGTGTTCTGGTCTGAAGAGTGTGGTAAGGGAGACATACTTTTCCGAGGCATTCCATCTCAGTCCTCAGG
>MOOZ01000348.1:1417838-1452512 GCA_002930495.1 Cecropterus lyciades
TTTGTGTGTCCATGGCACCCACGACACAGGAGAAAATCCTACTGTGGGGCTGTGAATGTAGAAAGCGTTTATATTATATTTATATTATATTTATACTATACCTCCTCTGTACAAATTGTCTTTAGTAGTAAGTGCTATAGGAAACACTTCAAGAAAATTCCATTAGTACAGAAGTAAACAGTAAAAGATAAATGAACGGAATAAAATATCCAATACTGATATATAGGTTAAGTGATTTGATCGTTTATTGAATAAAAAATGATTTGTCAGACAAAAAAGATACAACGACGATTGTGTTTGGTCGTCGCCCTCGTCCTTTTCTTGGTCTCCAATGACAGCTAAGCTAAAGTACGTTGGTTCTGCCCGAGAAGTGTGATCGCCACTTTCTCCGGAACCTTTTTTAGAATGAATGACAACGATAATGTCTGTCTAGGAAGAGAGGCCGCAAACAAACCAATAGTTCCTTTTAAAGTAGCTAACGAGCATGTAATCCACTGATGCCTGAAGCCAATGCTCATGGATTTTCGACACAGAATACCTAACTGAGGTCCACAACAGATGCGTTCTATCTTCTAAGTATAAGTTGGAATGTCCTTAAATATAAATCCTTTCCTATACCCTTCAAATCAAAAAACACTGTAGCGCTGTGTTCAAACAATATTGCTGTTATAAGGTAAAAATTCCTTCCCTCCTTTAGCCATCTGCCAAGAAACAAAATTTATAGTCTGGCTTTACCACTACAATATTATTAAGGCCACTTTTTTAATGCAATTCTCCACTAAGATTTGACGACCCGCGTAGCGGAGCGGTCACCATACCGGTCTGACACGCAGTGGGTCCCGGGTTCGATCCCCGGCCAGACAGACATCTGAATGATGAGTTTAGNNNNATGAGTTTAGATTTCTGTTCTGGGTCTGGGTGTTTGTGTATTCGTTTTTGTGTGTCCATGGCACCCACGACACAGGAGAAAATCCTACTGTGGGGCTATGAGCGTAGAAAGCGTTTACGTTTTATGTTTACTAAGATTTTCAACCGTATCATGAGTGCCATGGAGTCACACAAAGACAAATACGCAAACACTCAGATGCATAATTGAAATCTGAATTTCTCACTTAGCTATCTGTCTGACCGAAAATCAAACCCGGAACCCATTGCGTGTCAGAGCGGTTAAGTGACCGCGCCGCTATGGGGCTCGTCACATTAAGTTGATTCGTCACATAGTTGATTAACGGGCCTGAAGAGACATCAGAAATAACATTGCCGGAATCCAACTTATTCCTTTAGCGATTGCTTAATGAATGATTGGCCTCAATCCATCAAATCTATGATGAACCTTAGGTCCAAGTCAACGACCGAATCAGTAATATACTATATTTATTCAAGTATTGGTGTATTTGTAATCGAATTTGAGAGATATGTTCAATTTTATTATTACACTACTTATGCAATTTAGAGTAATGTTATTTTTTTCTTGCAACATGAAAGTATGGTTATGATGCTATTCGTCTGTCTGGCCTAATTTAGAGTTGATTAAATCGATTTCGAGCTAACCTGTTTTTTACTCCCATAAGGTCTAAATGACTGAACGGATACATGTGGTACAGGGATAGATTATATATTGTAGACAAAAACCTAGGCTACTTTTTATTCCAAAAAATGTGCTATTCCAGTGCGACAGCTTTGCATTGTTTTTTTTTTCAGAGCAAGGGATTCGATGATTTTTTGCATAGTGTAAGTTTAAGGGTAATGTAACGACTTTTACAAAACATCACATTTTTTAAAATGCAGGTGAAACCACAGGCACGTCTCATATTAGTACAATAACGTGTAAAGTATAGTATAATATATCTATACTAATATATAAAGCTGAAGAGTTTGTTTGTTTGTTTGAACGCGCTAATCTCGGGAACTACTGGTCGATTTGAAAAATTCTTTCGGTGTTAGATAGCCCATTTATCGAGGAAAGCTATAGGCTATATATCATCACGCTAAGATCAGCAGGAGCAGAGCACCAATGAAGAATGTTTCAAAATCGGGGTTTTTTTTTCTAATAAGAGCTTCCGCTGCATGCGCTGCGTAACCAGTTAAAGTTTCGTAAAATATATGTATGACAGAATTTATCCCCTTTAAAAGTTCTAAAAAAAGTCAGCGACAGTATATGTCTATCTTTTCAGGT
Source organism: Cecropterus lyciades (assembly GCA_002930495.1). Taxonomy (NCBI): domain Eukaryota; kingdom Metazoa; phylum Arthropoda; class Insecta; order Lepidoptera; family Hesperiidae; genus Cecropterus; species Cecropterus lyciades. The sequence continues at coordinate 1,420,015 of MOOZ01000348.1, forward strand.
AAACTCACTGTACCCTTTTATAAGCTAACCAAATTTCTTCCAAAATAATGCATTATTTGCGAAGTTGTTTTTATAAATATAATAATTATTATTCTCCAAATAAATACATAAATTAGTTTCCTTTGTAGTAACTAATACGCGGGTCAAACCGTGGGGCGCAGCTAGTTATTACAAAAAAGTGTAAAGTTATTTTTAATTCTTAACGAGTTTTTAATTATTTTTAAGAATAAAGGAATAACGAAGCTATGTTTCATATTTTATTCATTATTGTGGCGTATTTTACTATTTGTTTATGATTTTTACAATAAGGCGACGATATTTGGCGACTGTATCCTATACAAGGATATAAGAGTTAACAAGCGATAACAACAGGCTGTTAACCTCTACGAAGGTTTCTAACTTTTGAAAATTATTTTACCAATTAATCCTACAAACTCGTAACAGTGTTGGGTTCACTGCAAGCTGCCCCGAGTACATATAAGTTTAAACAGCTGTTGCCTGTAAATACCCACTAGTGCCTCTAAACTACTTTACTAATCAACATTTGAAACTCCATTTGGTACTGGGTTCACTTAACACGAATTGCCACGAACACATATTGGTTTAAAATAGTTCTCACTTGCTAATACCTAATAGTATTTATATTTTTAAGTATGGTTTTGTACTTAATATAGCATGGTATTTAATATGGTATATGGTTATATGGTAGATAATCAATCTATTGGCAATCGGTTTTTACCCGAGTGTGTCAGAGGGAGGGTAATGTTTATGTCAATTTCTTCGGCACGCGATAAAGCCCAAACTTGACATATCATTAGAATCGTATCAGTTTGCAAAGTGAAAGGCGATATAATTCTTAAAATGGCGCCTGTAAATAGGGGAAACAGAGAGGGAAGGTTTTTTCTTATCATCATGACAATGTGTATATCAAATGAAAACTAGTAAATAGACCATTCCGAAAATAGATATTTTATAGCAATGTTATCTTACTATTTGGACGAAAACTCATAAAAAGCGTTAAATTGCATATTTATATGTTTACATTTATATAGAAACAAGAAACTCGATTGCTAATTTCAGTTTTAGCAGTCGGGTCGTTTGTTTTCATAACAATTTCTTGTTTTATGATCCTTTACATTACCACGACATTACTGTTTATCTACGGAAGTTGGGTGACGTCATTGCTCTCAAATGTTTCTCAACTTGTCGATCATTGAATCTTAGATACTAAACTTTAATTATTGAGATAAAAGATACGTTAAAGGCATCATACGCGAATTTGTGCTCCCAACATAAACTGAGGAACGGTTTCCTTAGATAGCCAATTATCGTTCACAAATGTTTTTATCTCTGGGGACGAACTCAAATGAGGACGTACACAATATATTTATGTTTGTAATACGAATGGATGGAGATTGTTGGTTTGTATAGTTTGTAGCCGTTAACCTTAAAAGGTAAATTTTATATGCTAATGCATAAATAAATATAAAGACTGTTTCGGTTAGCTGCGTTTCGCCATCTTAGGTATCATGGTCTCAACTAATTTTGCTTCTTAACAGAAACGTAACGATGTTTAGCACTGTCGCCTTCTTGTTTCAAGGGTCAACGTAATTTTCAGGAGCAACACATCCATGGCCGACCTGAGGAAGGATTTAAATCGTATCTAGTGTTGATTAAGGACGTTGATGGGCGGAAGTATCCGCTTACTAACAGCGTCCATATATTAGCTTGCTAATGTTTTAGTTTTCGGTCATATTTAGCAATGATGGGCGAAAACGTAAGTAATCGTTGTTTTGATGTATATATAAACGAGCATTCCCTTAAGCACAAATGGAATGCATGCTCGCTCAAGTTTACATATGTATATATTACTTTTACAAGTAACATTCTTAAAAATATTAAAACAAAAAACTAGACTGTTTAAAAACAATTGATTGCCTTCAGTTTCAGTTCATTGTTTTAAGCAGTTAGTTTTTTGTTTCTTCTTTTTATAATAAAAAACGCATTTTATTTAACGCATTTTATGAGTTTTCTATTTTTCATTTAATACCCATACTGTCGCGATAGGCGCTATTTAGAAAATTATATATCCTAAGTTACTCTGAAAACTGAGACGATTCCGATATGTCACAATCCATCAAGCTGTTTGTTATAGCGTAAGAGTATCAAAGCAAACCAAAGAAATGGAAATACAAATATAAGAATCCATACAAACATACATAGATACGCTCGAAAAACATTACCATCCTTCTGACGCAGTCGGTTAAAAAATGTGTGTGTGAAAACTACGCCTGTCTAACGTTTATTTCAATCAGCACATAAATGTATCTTCCATTTACTTACTACCAACAATACTAAAAAATTACACGCACGCACACGCACAGATAAATTTATTTATACTAAAACACAGTTTTCAGTAAACTAATTAGTTTGTGTACATGTTTGTGATGGACAAACGAAGGTTTATTTGTCAAACTTCAAAGTTCGATAATACAGAAAATAAACATATTTTACCCTCAAAGTTACTGTTTACTTAATACGTATGTATATGTTGTATATAACTGATAACAAACTATAACTCATCATAGCGTCGTAATATGTAAAATATTACGTCGTATTATGTATGACATTACGACGCTACAGGATAAATATTATTGGATAGTCTAACTCACTGTAAAAGTCGGCTTTTGACTACTCATCATTTAATTTTTTTACAAGATTTAAGTAGTAAAATTCTGCAAGCGACTTCATATTGAACAGAGGTTCTATCTATAGCCAATCACAGATGCGTTGCTACTCTTAACAAAGATAGCCGCCTCATATGAGAGTGAGCCGGATCTTTTCTTTTAGTTACCCACGTGGTGGACCTGTTACCATACCGGTCTGACACGCAGTGACTCCCGGGTTCGATCCCCGGCAAACGTCTGAACGATGAGTTGAGATTTCTGTTTCTGGGTCTGGGTGTTCGTGTATTCGTCTTTGTGTGTCCATGGTACCCACGACGTAGGAGAAAATCCTAGTGTGGGGCTATGAGTGTAGAAAGCGTTTATGTTTTCTGCTTACGACAAAAATCGGTTTATGGGGGTGTCTGACACAAAGAACTCAAGAAATCAAGACTAGTTTTCTCTGACATTAGACTATTGATATACAATCGACGTCCCTTATTCACGTTTTCCGCATTCGCGTTTTCAGAATTCGCGGGTAAAAAATGACCATTTTTTTCATCCTCTGTATTCGCGACAGCGTTTTTTGAGTGCTACTGTTCATTCGCGGTTTCTGTATATGCGGCATATGGGCGGAAAACAAAGAGTTTTCATTGTATTACAATTATAAGGCTAGCCCTCTCACTCAATATACGTGGTTTTAATTTCTTGCTGCAAATATGATCACGATCCATGCCACTAGGCCGAAATTTTATCGGCGGCAAAGGAATTAAAACCGCGAATCGTAAGCACCCATCACATATAAAAAAGAATCGTAATCTTATTACGGTGGTAAACGGTCCTTCATGGTTAGACTCCAGTGGCACTAGCGTCACACTTATTTCTGCCTTACAACAGCAGTGTTAAGCGTAGTGCTTAACACTGCTTTTGTGTTTTGGTTTGAAGGGGACATAGGGGAAACATATTTTATACGAGGCGTTTTGACAGGTGTGAGCAACGCGTGTGTGGCTGACTTCAGACAGGATTTTAATCTTATCTTGGGTTCATTACAGATTTTAATGAGCTGCAGCGGCGGCTCACCATCTTATTTCCTTCATTAATTTCCTCGTACATAAATATATACATACGCTCGAAAAACATTACCCTGCTTCTGACGCACTCGAAAAAATATGTGATGAACAGAACACACAGTTCATGAAATTTCATTACATGTAGGAATTTTTATGCTATTTTTTCACAGCATGCAGAGCGGTGATTTCGATATAAGAGATAAAAATCTGTTTATTTTTCCCTAACATACCCCATTAGCTTATTTGTCTGACATAATCTTATCCAATCTTAATACGTCGCTTATTATATATTACAAAACAAAGTAACAACTGAGAAACAAGCGATTTATGTTATAACATGAATACATTTTAGGTTACATAATAGATTTCAGACAGTGTTACGTACGTTTATTTGTACGTATATAGGTTTATTTTAGTTACTGCGTACACTACGAGGTACCTTATATTCGGCCGCCCCACAGACCATAAGTGTATGTATGCCATAATTGTAGATTTGCTGAGACTGTCCCACTTTGATCAATTTGTTATACCATAAATGATTACCATAATTATTACCATAAATAGTGATTTCCTTGTTGTTGAAAGTCAGCTGCTCTATATGGGGGTCCGAAGTTTGAATTCCAGGCTCGCATCCCTGATTTTACGATGTTATGTGCATATTTATTAGAAATTAATTATCGGCTGATGCACCGGTGAAAAGAACGTGAGGAAATATACATGCCTATGAGTTCTATAAAAAATTCAAAAGTATGGAAAGTTTACAAAAAAGTTTATAAAGAAGTGTGAAGTCTACCAACATGCACTTGGGTAGCGTGCAGGACTATAGCCTAAGACTGAGAGGAAACTCATGTCCAGAGGGACATCAGGTACAAGGTTGGTAGTGATTATGATATCTCGGTTAATATGCATGGAAAAAGCTAATCTTGTTATATATTATAGCTGTGTTGAGGAGGGAATCCAACGGCATTCGACAACGAAAAAGGTTTTTTGTCTCTGAATTTTTTTTTACCTATGCTACGGGGAGCGCGCGGAATAAAAAACTCCGATTTTTTATCCACACTTATTTTCTTTCGATTCCGACCTCTGTCGAAAAAAAACGAAAAAGTCCTTTTGTTTTAAAAAAATCACGACTGCTCAGACGGCCTCCCATTTATACGCCCATACAGAAAATAGGTACATGGGTAATTAAATAAAAAACGTTACATAAAGACCGGATTTACAAACTGCCATTATGGGCATACTTCAAAGGCGATCAGAAACAGCCTAGGGCTATATGCGGCTCGATCAACCACACGCTGAGGGTAGCGACCTAACGTCAACTAAACTGATAAAACTCCCCCGGAGCTATTGACATTGTCGGTCGTCAAGTAACTTAGCCTCTAATTATCTCTCATAGGTGCTGCATACAGCATCGGACTCAACATTTATTTTGATGGTATTTGAGTTAATATAATTATACTTTTAGTATGATAAAAATCATCTTTGCCAGATAGAAATGATCTTTTCAACGCGATTTATACGGTTCCGTACCCAAAGGGTAAAAACGGGACCCTATTACTAAGACTCCGCTGTCCGTCTATCCGTCTGTCTTTCACCAAGCCGTATCTCATGAACCGTGATAGCTAGACAATTGAAATTTTCACAGATGCTCTAAAAACAGAATAAAATTAATATTTAAGGCCTTCCATACAATAAATCGATTTTTTTTCTCGATATCAATAACGCAACAGGTATAAGCTTGAAATATTCACGGGATATTTAGTTACATATTCACTTTAAAAATAAATAATTAAATTAAAATAAAATAAATATCTAAAAGGTGTTACCATACGACAAAGTTGCTTGGTACGGAATTTTTCGTGCGTGAGTTCGATTTGCACTTCGCTGGTTTTTTAAACGATTTTCTACAAGCTTCTCGCAGCTATTAGTATAATGCAGGTAACAAAATGTTTGGAGTCAATTTTAACCTACTTCTATCAAAATTAAGCTTGTTATGTAGGTATATTTTAGACAACAATAAGTACAATAATTAGATATCTAAGAACTCATCTGATAATGAAGACAGGAGCTGGACGATGGAACTCTCCAGTACTTTCACGTGTTTAAGCTGATATGAGTGATTTTAACAAGCTTAATCATCATCATCCCGTCTCAGTCCACTGTTGGACATAGGCCTCCTCTCCAAAGGCGCGCCACTGAGCCCGATCTTCGGCTCTCCTCATCCAGTTAATTCCCGCCACCCGGTGCAGATCGTAGCGTCACCGAACAGGACCGCGACCCATGCTACGTTTACCCAGACGCGGTCTTCACTCTAATAACCGTTTACTCGAACGATTGTCGGTAGTACAGTAGATGTGACCGGCATTGCCACTTCAGGTTTCTGACCTTTTGAGCTGTGTCGGAGACTTTGGTCCTCATACGAATTTCTTCGTTTCGGATTTTATCCTAGAGGGACACACCGAGCATAGCTCTCTCCATTGCTCGCTGAGTGACTTTAAGCTTATGGACCAGTCCCACCGTGAGTGTCCACGTCTGGGCTCCATAAGTCATGACCGCTAGGACACACTGATCGAAGACCTTATTCTTTAAACTTTGCGGAATAGATGACGAGAAGAATTGACGATGCTACCCGAAGCTGCCCAGCCCAATCGGATCTTCCTATCAGCTTCTCTCTCCAAGTTGTTCTTACCAAACTGCACAATCTGCCCGAGGTATACATACTCGCGAACAACTTCGAGAGCCATTCCGTCAACGATAATTGGATTTGGAATGAGACGTGAGTTGAACATTACCTTAGTTTTGTCCAAGTTAATTCCAAGCCCTACCCGTTGAGGTGCACCATTTAGACTGGTCAGCATTTCCTGCAGCTCCTGCATCGATTTGGCCGGAATGATGATATCATCGGCAAAGCGTAAATGTGAGATATAATCGCCTTTTATTCTTATGCCACACCCTTTCCAGTCCAGTAACTTGAAGACATGCACTCGTGAAAAGTTTCGGGGATAAAACATCTCCCTGTTTCACGCCACTGTGCAATTGGCTGGGACTTAATATAACAAACAAAAAACAAGCTTAATAGAAAAGTTTTATGTTGCACCCAGGAAATGAATAGTGGCTATTGGCAAAAACCCATTGAGTTTTGACTCAAATAATTGAAGTTTTGATGTGTGTTTTCATTATTGATGTAGAAGCAGCAAGCGAGGGTGCAGTTCATCTGATCAAAAGATGCTACCTTTACGACGTTAAACCTTTTCTGGTCTGATGGGCGTGGTAAGGGAGACATACTTTTTTGAGGCATATAGCCTTCAGGGTAGCTACGCTAACCTTAGGTGAGACTTTGATCTTACCTGGGGTTGATTCCAGATGTCCACGTGCGGCAGTAGCCACTTACCATCATGTGGGCTGCATGATCGTTTGCTACTTCCATACGATAATAAAAATAAAAAAATGTACGGTCGAGAGATCGCCGTCAGAAACCAAGTTCCTTGCATTTTTTTTTCAACTCCGAATGATATTCAAATGGAAATGTATTAATTCAAAACTAAAATATTTGGTCTTATTTGCTAAAACTTTTGTAAATGGTAAATCTGTAGGTTAGATTAAGTTCACATCACACGCGAAGAGCCAAACTAAGACAGAAATTGGAGCTCCGTCACCACAGTAAATGAAATCGGGAAGTTTGGCAGGGTCGCATAAGAACTGAAGGTTGACGGAGATCCTTGATCAAAAATCTACGCAGGCAATTAACCAATACGTTGTAATAAAGAACATTCAAAAAGAATTACTTTCATTGTCGGATCGGGCAAAATAAAACCCATGTTTATTCTACAACTTTTACTTTACCATAGACAACACCATTTTAAATGAAAGTACAGACGTTTAATTTTAATTATACTATCCAACATGTTAATATATTTCATTTTGGTATTTTCTAGTCTAAATTTGTTTGTCTAGTAAGACTGTAGAGATCCGCAGAAGTACCCTTAAGTAGGGACTAAATAAATTAACTGACTTGGTGTTACATGGGTCTCATAACGTTTTATGGTAGAAAAACTGATCTGCGAGACTTAGTGTTTTTTTACGGTATGTTTTTGATGACATCCATAGTTTAATTTTATAATAATGTCGATAAACTTGAAAAATATTATTCATATGTATTCATCATTCATTCATCAGTATGTAATTCATATCTAATATCTAAATAATATATTTTTCATATAAACGATTAGCAATAATAATATACCGAGCGAAGTTCAGTGATCCAGGTACTACATATTTAAGGGGGGCTCCAATACTACAAGCGTGATTTATTGCTCGATTTCAGCGCCATCTTTCACTCCGATCTAACATTCCAGTGTTACATTGGAGTGAAAGATGACGCTTTTTTTCAATATTCAACTTATCGAGAATTCCTTATCAGTCGATCTTTCCCCACAAGATGGCGGTTTTAACTAAATGATTAGTTGGTAAATCGAAATCCAATTTGTATTACGTATTCTTGTAAGAGAAGTAATCGTTACAGCATATGCGTATAAAACTTTTCTATTATAATGTATTTATTTGTCATAAAAGATAAAAATTGAACTAAATAATTCTTTATAGGTAATGGTATGAAACTCTTAGTGCGCGAGTTCGACTCGCACTTGGCCATTTTTTGCTTTGTGACACGTTCTAAAATAATAAAAACAAACAGACATGTTTTGTTTTACTCACACCTTATGACATGCTTATTGACATAAATGAGTAAGTTATAGAGATATCGGTTTTTATTTTAGCCCGGCTTCTCGATATACGCACGCGCACAGCTGTGCTGTGCTGTGCGCTGTTACGTGACGCGTTAAGGAACTTCATTCCAAAAAAAAAAATCACCTATATCCAGTCTGTAACTGTTTTTGGGTTTCGGTGAAAGGGTGTGATTGCCTGCTCACTTTCATATGAAGCGACCATCTTAGTCCTCGGAAGTAGCAACACATCTGTAATTGACTTCAAAATGTTAGAACCCCTGTTATATATAATTTGATGCTATATCTAATAGAAGTATATGGGTGCCAGTGACCATCAGGTGAACTGCATGCATACAAATAATACACTCAGAAATAAAAGTCATTGTCGTATATGATCATAAAACTATATTTTAATACTAATTCCTTAGGTATAAGTTCATCTTTGTCGATTAAAGGATTGATAGCGACTCAACGGTTCCTCTAGGTTCAAAGAAATAGCACTGGAGGTACGCACTCCCAAGAACACCAGTGAAGTATGGTTTATAGTTATAGATCAGGTATTGGTTCTCTTCAGCAACATCGGTGAAGGTGTGGGTACTCTTCCTGCATTCACTCACGAAGAAGTCCATGAAGTAACGGTTGGCTTTCACTGCTTCTGCTGAATGTGGATAGTTCTTACTCGCTTTCCATTCAAATGAAACTTTCTCTGGGTGAAACTGGACGCCGTAAAATGGATATCTGGAAAGTATTTTGGGTTATCATTATGAAGAAGGAAACGAGCATGCAGTCCACCTGATGGTAAGTGGCCACTGCCGTCCATAGACGTTTGTGATCAACCTTATATCAAATTAGAATCCTACCTGATTTCAAACACAGATTCGTTGCGTTCCTTAAGCACTAAGTTGGAACGCGTCGGATATTTATAAACATAACTTAACATAAACATAAACGCTTTCTACACTCATAGCCCCACTGTAGGATTTTCTCCTGTGTCGTGAGTGTCATGGACACACAAAGAAGAATACACAAACACCCAAACCCAGAACAGAAATCTAAACTCATCATTCAGATGTCTGTGTGGCCGGGGATCTAACGCGGAACCCACTGCGTATCAGACCAGTATAGTGACCTCTCCGCCACGCGGGTCGTCGCCACGCGGGTCGCCACTGCCGCATATATACCTCATATATACCGCATATATATATCTACGTATTACTAGTAACTTTTGACGAACCGCGCTCTTTCCCTTACCACACCCTTTAAACACAGCAGTGCTTGTCGTACCTTTTGTTTTCGAAGCTAGCAATAAATTTCACACCAAAGTAGTCGTCGCTGTATGATGTGACTCGCCAGTTCTTAGTCAAGTTGTAAGCTTTAAGATTCTGAAATGAAAAGAAAATACTTGAAAATATTAATAATAGCTTCATTTCATAACACTTACTATCAGGTGCTCGTTTGTCATTTACATAAAATAATGGTAAGTGGCCATCGTCACCCATAGATATCTGTAAGCAACTTCATACAGATCAGGGGTTCTATCTGAAGTTGATTACAGATGCCTTGCCACTCTGAGGATTAAGATGGTCGTCTCATGTAAAAGTGAGTCAGCAACCACACTCTTCCACCGCAGCAAAAACGCAGGAACTGCTTCGCGATAGAAATAGGTGTGGCGGTGATACCTCCCCAGTCGAACTATACTTGTTCTACCACCTTACAAATAAATTAAATATGAAATGTATGAGATGTGTATGCAGAACTGGGACTATAAGGAAGAGCAAGAAGGCGCAATTATTGAAGTTCGCTTCATTCTAAGACTTGCTTCAGACTCGCACTGCCTTCAAGGAGCTCATTTTATGATAATAAAAAAAACGTGAGTGAGTGAGGAGCAATGATAGCTTCTCAATCGAGGGTCAAGGTTTGAATCCAAGACACCAGAGTTTCCTAAAATTATATGCGTGTTAGAAATTAATTATCACTGCTTTACTATGAAGGAAAAGTACGTAAGAAAACCTAAACGCCTGACAGTTCTTTAAAATAAGTGCTTAAAGGTGTGGTACATCTGGCAATTCGCACTTGGCCAGCGCGGTGGAGTATGGCCTGAAACTCTCAATTTGAGAAAAGATCCGTACCCAGCAGTGGGATGATAATGAAGATGAGGTTGACGACAATAAAAAGTGTGTACTTACTTCGTCTACGATACAATACTGATGAACATTCACAGTAATATGCTCGTTAGCTAGCAAATGAATCACGTCTTCGGGAGCGTCTTTAAACATTTTGCTAGAGCGAAAATCTGTAATTAAAAATTTAAATATGTTTTCAATCAAAAAGTAATATTTATTCTTATAAAATTATATGATTAATTTCCTAAGTTATTTCTGTCCGTCTGTGCTTAATTAAAGTATCTATAGATTTTTCTTGACAATCAAGTGTCTATTAAGAAGGTGGAGGTGACGTTAAAAAAATCACGGCAGCTAATCCATATAATTTTTTAACTGATATAACGTTTAATTTTGACAATATGGGTATAAAACAATATGACTCATGATGAAGATTCTAACAAATATCGTCACCATAATACTTAAAAAAAAAACAGAAACATACATTACCATAAGCGACTGGCTAATACAAGCTTAAGAAGAAAAAAGGCATTATTGCTTTTTGTAACTTATCATATTGAATAAAATTCTTCACTTACTGTCGGTAAAAGCGAGAGGCAAATTGTCATAAGAGTAGCATCGTATCCTGTTCTCCACTTTACCACGACCCGAAGCAAGGATGACGAGCAATTCAAAGCCAAGACATGTGCCGAAAATAGGAAAGTAGTCTCCTTGGTCGTTAAGTTTCATCGCTATGTCATAGATGTGCTGGCCAGCATCTGCGTAACCATTAGATTGGTTGAAGAATGTCGCTCCACCAGGAAACAGGACTCTGAAAGTTTGAAATACAAAAGTTTGAGACATTAGTTTCGTTTTTATAATTAGAAGATGTCATTTTGAGATTTTGTTCAGAAGGTGACATGTAAATATATTTGCAGGCCTCAGACGGTCTTCATGTCGTACATGGGGTTGTTAATGGATTCTTGGATCAAATTACTTCGTAAGTCCCATTAAACATGTACTCGTATTGGTATATTTGAAACTGTGCAGTAGATACGCATAGTCCATCCTCCCGCGTAGGACAGTGCTTGTGTAAATAATAATATACACCGCCATACATTTTACCACTAATTACCAATTATTAATTACGGAGTACCGCCTTTATGATGACTCATCATCTGATCAGAGGCGTAACACATTTAAAGGGCAGTCAATATTTTGAAAGGGAAGATCATTTTTAATTTTCTTTAAAATTGTAGAGTATTGTTTTCACACTGATGAAGTTTTTATTCTTTTTACCCAAATGCGTCATAAGCAGGGTAATATTTTTAGAGCGTATGAATGTAAGTTCTTGTTTTTTCTACAGCCCAAATGGCTCGACTGATTGTAAAAAATTGAGTATCAAGTATTTATATATACACGTAATAACACTTTTATTTTTCTATTTCGACGCAAACTTCTAATAAGCGTTCAGTTAATAAATGTTTACAAGAAAACCCCGACAGCTTAAACTGAAAAGAGAAATATATTTCATGATTTGAAGTCTTTTTTTCTCTTTTCTCTCTTTTTTGAAGCAGTTAAGGTTTTTGATTTTATAATCATAAATACTTATTAGTCGTTGAAATTGTGCTTGAATTATAAGGGGAATTTTGGTTTCCACTCATGTTAAAAAGATACTTTGTCACAAGTTCACGTCATCTTGACAACCTTCACTATTTTAGCTATTTTCTCCCTGTGTCCACTAGAATTTATCAATGTACCATTTGTATGTATAATGATATTTATTTATTACATTGCGTTGTACAATGTATGCGGTACAATGAAGCTTATGAAACTCACCCATTAATTTTACTCATAATATCTTCATAGTAGCTGCGGTCTTTGCCGATCCTGGAATCCAAAACATTTATTGTCATTTTCTGAACCATTTTTAGTCAAAATATTCATACACATATATATATATATTTGTTTGTATGTATGTCCATTTCTTTGGCACGCGCTACAGCTCAAACGGCCTGACCTGATTATCATTAAAATCATCTCGGTTTGGAAAGTGACATAGGCTATATAATTTTTAAAAATAGCGCCTGCAAATAGGGGGAAAGGGGGGGGAAGGGACGACTTTTTTATTAGCCCAACAATATGGGTATCAAATAAAAGCTAGTTATGTATCCTTATAAACAAAAAAATCGTTTTAAACAATCGGGATTTTTGTATTAATATTTTAAACAATGGTACTAGTTTAAGTGTTCGCTGTGTCAACATAATTATTAATTAAAAAAATATATATTTTACCATAAAAAAACCTTTTTATCGCTTAATATTTTAGAATCTACAATTCATTTCATTTGTTCAATCTATAGTAAAACAATAATAATAGTTATAAATCTTTATAGAGTAGTAGATTTAACTGATGTGAAACTTAATTTAACTCAAGATGGACTATCAATATATTTTTTAATTATTAATCCCTATTATTAATCCCTTCAAATTTATATCGTAGTCTTTTCTGTAATTTCAAATACAAAAACAAAAGACAGACCACAAAAATTCTATAAAATTGGTATTCCTATTATTATCTACATAAATTGCAAAAAATATGTTATGGAAGAGAATAATAATATTCTTAGGATTCTTAGGATTAATAGGAGAATTCTCCTCCATAACATATTTTTGCTGAAATTTCATTGTTATTATATTATTGACTTACATTATGGGTACCACTCTAGCGCCTGCTGATTCAATATCTTTTACATAAGATGCTGCAATGTAGCTGGTGTAATCCTCCTTCGGGTACTTTGTTTGCAAGTAGTACGACTGTTCTTGGGACAGTACGCCAATTATTGGACGGTTGTTGAGTGCTGTCGTCTCCTCCGACCGTGTGACCACCGCACCTTCGCAGTGCAACAGATACACCAGCGTGAACACCAATGCCGCTTTCATCATTACGAATTCTACCCAAAAAACTATAGACCCATTCAACCACCTAGAAATTATATAGGTATCATTATCACCATCAACCGTTATCTTAATTTTTGTCTTATCAATTATCTCATCTACTCTGATCGGATCTCGCGACACTTTTTACTTATCACAACAATTATAATTTTTACATCAACATAACCACTAACCAAAGTAAAACTAATGTTAGAATGTCGTTCAAAACCCAAGCAGCTATGTTTTGTCCTAATTTAGAATTGTGAACCGCGCACATTTGCTTCTCTCCGAAACGTATTCTAAAAATATTATCAATACATCTCCTGCAAATTATCAAATATGTTGTCCGAGATATGATTTAGACACGTACTATTACGTAAAACAGTATGTCAAATCCACCATGTAAACACGTTAAAAGATATGTTCGTAAATAAACAAGTTGTTACCCGTGAATTCCCCTCTATTATTTATGTAATGAAATGTTTTGGCTTTAAAGCTAATGATGTGCGTCATCTTAATGGCATGCCAGATCAATAGACATTAAAGTTCCATTATGAAGAAAAGATACCATCGTCATTTAATTTAGATTTGATTCCGGATTGAGTTTTGAACCAGATCACATGATCTAAAATTTTATGAACAGTATTGCGAATTTACGTTGAATTTTCTAAAGTAAATGATTCTATAATAACATAAAATAGTTATCGGCATGCAAGTTACTGAGATTATCTAATATCTACCGATAGGATTGAGCTCCTAACTGAGGTCCGCCACAGATGGGTAGCTACGCTCGGGGTCAAGGTTAAAATGCCTCATAAAAGTCGATCTACAATATCCCTTGCCGTAAAATGCGAATAAAAGGGAGATTTTCCGGATTGCGGGCAACAAGAGTGGGAGCTCGAAGCGCCCGTCCAGCGAGCCCGTATGACCAAAGTCTACACACACACGTATCGTTAGAAATACGTATGGTTTTTTAATTGCATCAAGTAGCCTTAAACCACGGACTACACGACTCCGTAACCACCACTGCTACAAATAATAGGTCTTTACCTATGAAATTGCCGTTTTTCATGAAATAAATGAAGCGTATTTTTTTCCATATTCTTTATTTCTATTAATCAAAGTAATCACCCATACAATCAATGCATCTTTTCCCACGCATTGGTAGCTCATTGACGCCCTTCTTGAAGAAATCAGCTGGACGGAAGGGAACAAATTCTTCAAAGGCATTTTGTACTGCCTCTCGGGTATTGAATTTTTTTCCTGCCAAGAAGTTATCCAAATTCTGGAAAATGTAGAATTTAGGCGCAAGGTTTGGTGAGTACGATGGATGACAGAGAACTTCCAACCCCAGCTCTTGTAGCTTGAAGACCGTCTGCTGTGCAGTATGAGGTCGCGCGTTGTCGTACAGGACCAGTAGAGCCGAACGATTTACCAAAACTGGTTGGAGACGTGCGAGCTTCTCCATCATTGTGTTCAGTTCTTCACAGTACACATATGCTGTAATGCTCATCCCGTTTGGTAAGAAGCTGTGATGAATTACACCCGCGTTAGACCATCAAACAGTGACCATCACTATTCTAGGGGTAAGTTTTCGTTTAGGGCACTGTTTGGGTGCTGAACCAGGGTCCAACCAACTTGCTGATCGCTTACGATTATCGAACGGGATCCATTTCTCATCACAAGTAACAATGCGGTTCAGAATTCCTTCATTTGGATGCCTGTTGAGCAGTGCAAGGCACCTCTCGACGCGTACTTCGCAATGGCGATCATTGAGTTGGTGGGGTACCCATTTGTCAAGCTTTTTTACCTTACCAATTTAGATAAGGAAGGTAGGAAGGAAGGAACCGTAGGAATAACTTAGTCTTCAATAGAAGTGGTAGGGGTTGTTAGCGACGCATATATGCGGGCTCAGGTGAGCTCATCCTATCTGGGGTTGCTTACAAATATCCGTGGGCAGTGTCTACTTAGAATCAGACGAGCATGCTTGTTGAGCATGCTGCAACTTCTTAAATATAAAAATGGAATACAAAAGAAACCTTTCCATACCAGAATACAAGACGCTAAGACCGCTACAGGTTCGAAGAGGCCAACCACTTTACAATTGTGCGTTTTATTGTAACATGGACAGTAAATATACCACCCAGTGTGGTGAAATCTGAATCCTATTATCTATGATCATAGAGAAATCAGTAACAGTTAAGCGGGCACTTGAATGATTACTATTCCTGGAAGATAAGGTTATAAAAAGATAAGATTAATAAGTCGTTACTGTTGCAGATAAGGACATGCTAAATAAACATTTTAATTAATAATTACTCATTTCTTTAAATTAATAAGATTCCTTAGGACGCCCTTAGAAACGAAGATTCATAAAACCACTCGTTTATGTTTAGATAACAAAATTCATATGATTTAAAACACTAACAAATAAGTTATAACGACATGATCTCGTATTTTGGACAGATTATGATGGTCTACTCGAATTTCTATGCAGGCTCGCACACTCACTCGTATATAATGATAGACACGAGGGATAGAGAAAAAATCGATATTACAGTTCTCAATATCAGACAATTTCTACCATGCAACTCCTACCGTAATCCTGAATAAGGAACTTATCCAGGACTTCAATAAAAATTGCATAATGACGTGTAGATTTTTTACTATTTGTACAAGTCATTATAGGCTACATATATTAACTCTAAGGTACCTACTTCTATCTTGTTTTAATTTAAACTCTAAAATCAATTTTCCAAACATATTATAACACCAAAAAATATACATATATATAAAATATTTATATTAACTTACGAGGGAATATAATAAAACTGATACACTTACATTGAAAGAGGCACGTAAGTTAAGGTCATTCAGAATAATGTAAGTACTACTACGATTTTGTAGTGCGTAAGTACTACTACCAAGTATGTTATGTAAGTGTTGTGGGTAACTTGTACGGCTTCTACCGCGAGACTTCACCGCAATACAACAAAATCCGCACAATTACTCATGGTCGTCGTTATCAACCTATTATTGTCCCACTGCTGGGAACGGTTCTATCAGATTGAGAGAGTTTCAGGCCATAGTCCACTGCGTTGGCCAAGTGCGAATTGGCAGACTTCACATAGCTTTGAGAACTTTATCTTAAATAACTCTCAGACATCTAGGTTGTCTCAAGATGTTTATCTTCACCGTAAATCAGTGATAATAAATTTCAATACGCACTTAATTTTAGAAACTCCATTCGGCTATCTCTGCCCTACTTTACTCATTGTTTTTTTTAGAGGGAAACCTTCAAAAGGTACCCGACGCCGTGGGAGCAACGCCGGGTTATGTGGGTTTTTTAGTGCACTAAAACTCCCCCGGTGGCCGTCCTCAGCGCTGCGTGGGGGACTCCGGGATCTCCTAAGACATACCGACGGTACTTAAAGTACGAGAAAATCGACAAAACTAAAAAAAAATTAAAAAAACAGGGCAATGGGAGTCAACGGGTAATGGGAATTACCAACATGTACACGAAACTGTCCACGTATGCATTGTGTAAGCGTTGTAAGCCACCTTCATGCATCCGCTGTATACCTCCTGGTATTGTGTTAAATGGTTCGTGAAAGTAAATGTCTGCGTTTCAAAGATACAGCAGCATTGCTTAGCGCTTCACTGATGTTAATAAACGATAAGTGTCGAATTTCTTAAAGTTCTTCTTACAGTCTTCTTTGTCAGTGTTATATAGATTGTTTTTATCTTTTTCTACATTAGTATAGTTGAGGGCAATGAGAGTCAGGTGACTTACATTGCCCACAAGTAAAATTGCCATACAAAACAACGGTTATCAATATAAGACAGATTCAAAAGAAACAGCGTGCTGTATGACATCCATGCCAATCAATGAGATATTTATAGAAAATGAAATAAGGAAAATGAAACGAGAAGAAGACAAAGACAAGAAAGAGAACGACCAGGGATAGCAGACAAAAGTACGGAAGAGTCCTGAAAGAGTGACATACTTATTTCATCCTAATGACGACAATGTTAAAATCTGCTGTGTTCTGGTTTGAAGGGTGTCGTAAGGTACACCTTAATCCTTACCGGTAGCAACTCATCTATAGGGACATTCCGATACAAGTAAATACGAGTATGTACTCGATACTTTTGTTTAGTAGAAGTACTTTTAGCATCGATATAAATCTTGCGATACGAATCGAATCAAACTGTACGAATGTTATTTAACAAATTTTGATTTCGGAACGCACCTTTCTTCGTGAACATGTTAGACTATGGAATGGGATGTAATGAAATTAATATTTCCCTGGTTATATAATATTCCCCTAAAACATTTAATTGTTGTTGCAACATCAGTTCTAAGTGAGTACTTATGTTCCAAAGCGGGTGCTACAATGTCACAAGCAAGGAACATGCCTTTACTTGTAATCAATAAATTGGTGGCTATTATTTTGAAACTTGTTGACAACTGTCACTGGCAAGAATTTTTCTCTTTTTATATTAGTGCCTTAACATAAAAATAAAATGTATCGATATGAGTAAGTATCGATACTTTAAGGTTAATGTGAGTAGTATCGAAAAACAATTTAAGTACTACTTAAATGAGTAAGTATCGATACCTTATGGGTATCGGACGTCTCTACTCATCTAAAGCCTGCCTCAGTAAATTAGTTCTGTCCTTTTTGAAGATGATCACTATATCCATGACTCACATTAGTCACTTGCTCTCCTCTGCCCTTAGCACGAGTTTATTGCGATTCTTTAAAACATTAATTATTTACCTACGTTTTCGCCCATAATTGCAAAGTACATTTCGAAGTATGGCTGAAAATAAATAACGTTTACGTGCACGTAAACATTTTGTGTTTTAAGGAAACATAATAAACTCATGCTAAGGATACTGCAAGAACACTGCATGCTCTTCATATGGTAGTACCTATACAATTTTATAAAAAAAGAATCACGTCAGTCGACTCAATTTCAATGGAAGTAGCTTACTCTATCTGGATCTCTTAAAAGGTCTAAAATATATATAAAACTAAACAATAAAAACTAAGAAAAAAAAACAGCAAACAATACAACAACTTATAACAATAAAACAACATTAATCAAAATACTTGTTTGTATTTACTTACCTCCTGATTTCAACGCTTTTATTCTGAAATTAACTATTGCACAGAGAGCTTTTATTAGTTTGATTATGAAATTAAACATTTTAAAGTACCTACGAGTAATATTAACTGGGTTTTGATTATTTTTCGATTTGTCGTGATACAAAGTAGGAGTAACAAGCTTTGACTGAAGTATTATGTTCGAGGTTGTTAGAGCATGCGCAATTCAATCTTACAGAATACAAATACATATCGTCATTTTCATTTTCATCAAAGGTTTTCCGAATTTTCATGCGGCGTCGCACAAATACAGGATTCAGCAAATTACTTAATTTTTACTCACATTTATAAACCATATATATGTATGGGTAAAAACCACGCAAAAGGTAATTCCTTGTTAAGAATTAGTCTATGCCACTTTTGTAAAGTATGTTGAAAATCCCATCAAAATCTATTTGACTTTTAAAAATAAGTATCAACCGGTACAGGTAGTAAGACATGCATGCAAATATACTTCCATACATATTTTTTTATCAGACTGAAGTAGCAAACGAACATGCAGTCCACCTGATGGTAAATGGTTACTGCCGCCCACGAACATCTGTAGGCAACTTCAGAACAGGGGTTCTATTTCAAGTTGATCACAGATGCATTGCTACTCCCGAGGACTAAGATGGTCGCCTCATATATAACTGAGCCGGGTATTTATTTACAACAAGAATGCACTTAATATGTTTTTCTGCATAATTAGATCAGTGATAATGCGCATTGTGTTGTATCTAGTTTGAAGGGCGTGCGAGACATATCTATCCCTAGCGTTCAAACTTAATCATTGCTGTTAAAACGCATCTCTGGTGATGGTGGTGCGGTCGATCACAGTGTCCATGGGCGGCAGTGGTCATTTAAAAATAGGTGAACTGCACTGTGAATAATATTCAGTGGTCGTAATCTGAAAAGTTGTAAAAGTAGTACAGCATGCTGATTGGTTAAGACTACACGGTGGTTGGTTCTAACTGTTGTCTGAATTAGTGATAGGCTGTAACTTGGCCTCCCAATGTGCGACGTCTGCCTTACTACTAAGTATTTGCATTTGGTCAGCGCAGTTGAGTAAGGTCTTAACCCCTTCCGGGGACGAGAAATATGTCGAGCAGTGGAACAATAGAGCGTTGACAACGAACCATAACTTTACAAAATGATAAATGTATCTGTTGGAAAGAGAACATGAAAGAGTTTGTAAATCTCATGAATGCGAATGTATATGGTTAATTGTCTATGATAAATAATCATATAAACCCCTTTGTATGTACAGACAGTATCTATATATATACACATAAACATAAAGTAGCAGATACTATAAAATATTACTATAACCGATGGTTACTATCGAGGATCAATATTTAGCCAGGATAATTTGATTCTGTGATAGTCTAAATTACATACTTAAAAATAACTTTATTAAAATAATATTTCATATATTATTTAAAATACAAAAAGCTAAAATATATTATTACACAAATTTGTTCAATGCTACCATGTTCGAATCGTATCTGTACAATAAATCGTAACCGACCTCCTATTTCTTGTCTATAGCTTACTAAAACATTTATTTTCTATTTAGCATGGTAACACTATTATCCCTCGTCAAAAAAGAAAAATGCCGCTGCAGAAAAGAAACGTAATGATAAAGGTATTTTGATAATAAGTATTCTCGTTTCAATCACACCGGTATATATTGCAAAAGTGATTTACAATTTGTGCATATAGAACGATCAATCGATAACTTATTCAGTGCAAAGTGTACAGCAATACTTTGTGTTCTAGGTTGGTTTCCTGCGTTGACAGTGGAATTCGCGTATTTTCTTTTACGAGTGAAGTTTGTTGATATAAAATGTTCGAAATGGTAAGCAACACATCCTAATCAAACACAGTTATATTATTCCTACATTAATATATAAATAGAAGTGTTTAGCTTAGAAATTATAATGATGTCGTCTTTCTTTTAGAGCAACGCTGAGCCTATGCAAGTGGATGTTCCACTTGAGGACAATGAAAACAATGAAACTGAGTGCTACGTGGTTGAGAATCCTACGTTGGATTTGGAAACATATGCTGCCTCCTACACGGGATTTGCTAAGTTGTACAGATTAATGTTTGTATCAGATCATTGCCCTTCACTTAGATTAGAAGCTCTGAAAATGGCTATATCCTACGTCATGACCACCTATAATGTAAGTCTCTACCAAACTTTACATAAGAAGCTTGCTGAAGCTATTGCAACAGCAGGTTTGCCAGATGTAGCAGTCCAGATGGGCTCACAGGATATACCTGTCTTGGATAGTATTTGGATAGAATCAAAGACCAAAAAAGCTGCTATCAAATTAGAAAAACTAGATACAGACTTGAAAAATTATAAAACCAATTCCATAAAAGAGAGCATTCGAAGAGGGCATGATGATCTTGGTGACCACTACCTTGATTGTGGTGATCTCACAAGTGCATTGAAATGCTATTCAAGAGCAAGGGACTACTGCACCAGTGGTAAACACATAATAATGATGTGTCTCAATGTAGTTAAGGTGTCAGTGTATCTACAAAACTGGGCTCATGTTCTTAACTATGTGTCCAAAGCTGAAGGCACACCCGATTTCAATGAAGTTCCAGGGAAGGACTCAAATCAATCTATACTGACACGCTTAAAATGTGCGGCTGGGTTAGCGGAGCTGGCAACAAAAAAATACAAGTCTGCCGCAAAACACTTTCTGGCGGCCAGCATTGACCATTGTGACTACCCAGAGCTGCTGAGTAGCAACAATGTGGCTGTCTATGGAGGCCTGTGTGCCCTTGCCACCTTCGATCGATCTGAGCTACAGAAACAAGTAATAGTTAGCAGTTCTTTTAAATTATTCTTAGAACTAGAGCCACAGTTACGAGACATTATATTTAAATTTTATGAATCTAAGTATGCCTCCTGTTTAAGGCTATTGGATGAGATTCGAGACAACCTCCTTCTAGACATGTATTTAGCTCCACATTTAAATTCACTTTACATGCAAATTCGGAACAGAGCTCTTATCCAATACTTCAGCCCGTACCTGTCGGCTGATATGAGACTGATGGCTGCTGCATTTAATCGGACAGTAAACGCTCTTGAAGACGAGCTCATGCAATTAATACTCGATGGTCAGATTCAGGCGCGTATTGATTCGCATAATAAGATTTTGTATGCTAAAGATGTGGACCAAAGAAGCACCACATTTGAGAGAAGTCTGGCTATGGGTAAAGAATATCAGCGACGAACATCCATGTTAATTTTGCGTGCTGCCATGCTCAAGAATCAAATTCATGTAAAGGTATGTAAGCCCTAATAATGTTTTTGATTGGATTTGTGAAATTAACAGAACTATTTGTTTGTCTTATTGGACTTGTCTAATATTTTTAATAGAGCTTTTTAACCTTTTCAAAGAGGTTATCTTTATCTGATGTTCAGATTGATTGATCCTACTAAGTCAGTTTCAATTGAACATCTTTATCAAACTTTCTGTATTAATACTAATAATTTATATAATACATCTTCACATCATATGCTTAAAAATTATTTACTTATTCATTTATGAATTTATTGTTCTACGTAAAGGTTGAGCCCCACAAATTAGAATATTAGCAATGTAATGATTATATTAATCATATCATAAGAGGATTCAAATTAGCAACTTTATTTATCATTAAATATTTCATTGTTGGTGGATTAATATCTTAGTTACTCCAAAAATCAATTGACATGAACAAAATTAGAAACATGAACAATATTTAGTATCCTTTTTCCCCGTTACTAAGTTAATAGATATGGGCAATTGTTAATAGTATGAAGAGATTAATTACGAGGTTTTACCGACATTAAAGTTAACATGTATTATTTGGTTTAAGTAATAATATTGTGTTTCAGA
The DNA here is from genome assembly GCA_002930495.1 of Cecropterus lyciades. Lineage (NCBI taxonomy): Eukaryota > Metazoa > Arthropoda > Insecta > Lepidoptera > Hesperiidae > Cecropterus > Cecropterus lyciades. The sequence continues at coordinate 1,442,566 of MOOZ01000348.1, forward strand.
ATATCGGTCGCGAAACTGGCCCACAAAGTGGAGAAGCTCCTGGCTCAAGCACCAGCCTCGCTGTGCCCTTGTGATTAAATTACCTCCTAAGATAGTCACCTTGCTTTTACATGACAACTTAAATGACAGCAATAAGATATTGCTATAGCACTTAATGTAACAGTTTCATATAGGATAACATTACGCGTTTACTTTGTCATGTGAAGATTAAGCTTCATTGGTAAACACTTTTTTGTGTAATGAACAATATCCGCTTTCGTTATTTGTGTACTTGGAATACAGCAATAGGTCTGTGTAGATTCAACAGAAACCTTGCCGATCGAATTTGCTGATGTCTTTTTATGGAGAATCTTCTATTGGCAATCACACATTTGAAAGCTGGTGCAAGCATTAATCGCGACATTGTTTATACAGAATAATTCTATGTAACCACAAAATATTATGTCTACGTAATTTTTAATAATATTAAAAAGTAAATGCAGTGTGTTGTTTTATTTTCATTCATGCTTGAGATTTACTCATCGTAATACATGTTCGTAAATAACGCTACAGGAATTGTTGCTTTTATGGCGCATTTAAGTCGTTTTCCGAATGCGTTTCCCGCATTAAATATAATATAACGAAATTCGTTACTAGAACTGGGTTGTTTACATTAGGTCGAACGTGTCACCCGCATTCAAGTCAGCCCCACCCCCCATTTCCTAAACAGTTATAATTGTTTTTATCAGACTGAAGTAGCAAACGAACATGCAGTCCACCTGATGGTAAGTAGTTACTACTGCCCGTGGACATCTGTAAGCAACTTCATATAGAACAGGAGTTCTATCTGAAGTCGATCACAGATGTGTTGCTACTGCCGAGGACTGAGATGGTCGCCTCAATATAAGTGAGACGGCAACCACACCCTTCTACCGAAATGTAAGAAATGCTTCACGGTAGAAATAGGTGTGGCGGTGGTACCCTGTGGAAAAAGTCTTATAAATTCTGATACAAAACAGCTAACTCGGTATCCGAATTTATCAGTTAAAAAAATATTTATAAGATTGAAAAAAATTTCTGATACAGATTTCTATAAAAATCTATCAGTTATGAGAATTTATGAGACCGTTTCCACAGGGTACTTCCCTGGTCGAACTACACTAGTTCTACCACCTGTTAAAGTATAATATACTTTCAACTGTAATAAGTTTTACATTAGGCCTGTCAACGGAATGCGTTTACATTGGTGGAAGACCAATGTTTGTTTGTAGCCAAAGCAGCTCGTGCTATTTTCACACAGGACCAACACAACTGAAAAGGACAAAGGACAGGAGGATCAACTTAAAAGTGGACAAGAATCATATATAGTATATTATACAGGCTACGATGGAGAAATTGCTGCTTTTTCTACGTATGAAGATAATTATGATTATCTAATAAACTAACATGTATGTGTAGTTTACGTAATTTATTTACATAGGATGATGATTAAAAGCTTGTAATGTGGTGTTTGCATTAGATCCAATTGGCCGTATATGACTACAAACTATTACAATTACCGACCAACGTAAGCTGCGATTCGGTTATCCTTATGTTTACATCGTGACTCATAAAATTTGAGTAAAATTCATCAGGCTTTGGAGGTGGTAGAGCTCTTTGTGGTTCGACTCCGGAAGGACCACCGCCACACCTATTTCTGCCTAATAACAGCAGCGTCATGCGCTGTTGTGTTCTGGTCTGAAGGGTGTGGTAAGGGAGACATACTTTTCCGTGGCATTCCATCCGAGACGTCAGGAGTAGCAACGCATCTGTGGCCAACCCTAGGTGAGACTGTTCTTTCCTAGGGTTGATTACAGATGTCCATGGGCGGCAGTAGCCACTTACCATCAGGTGGGCTGCATGTTCGTTTGCTACTTTCATACTATAAAAAAAAGGCGCACCAAATGTAAACAAGTTAATTCAGTAATCGAGTGCGCTCAACAGATTCAGTGATTGATCAAATGTAAACGGGCTATTATTCTAATATCTAACTGATAGCCCGCTTACAACTGAGTATCCACTTTGGTGTGAACACATCCATGGAGTCTCATGCTGGGCACAGCATAGGCCATTAGGGATGTAATCGGGGTTTTTACCAATAATCTGCGCGCCTGACATACGTGTTGATGACAATGGATATTAATTTTACTCAAAAGATCTTGTTGCCAATCTCTTGGATTTTGTCCCATAAATCTTGGACCTCGAGTAATAATGAAAACGACGCTCCGCGTAGCGCAGCCGTAATCATACCAATCCGACAAAGGCTTCTGGTTTCGGCTTTGAACTATCTCTTCTCGGCATATCATTTACGTCATAATCTACCCTAGCTAAACATAAGATTTTCGGGGGATTAATAACAATATTTTTTTCATATAAACCACATTTATTTCGTTCCCATTGCGTGTACCTAACATTCTGATTGAGCTTGCGATCTTATTCTAACTAAGGAACAAATACTTTTAATCTTGTACTAAATAGTCAGTGACAATATGTCAAAATAATAATACAAAAAATAACTGTAAGAATGCAAGTCATAAAATAAATAAGCAAATAAACATTTTAAAAAGTCAATACGAAACATGTATTCTAACATAACATAGAAATATTTTTCAAATCGAAATAAAAATATGAATATCGCATGGTAGCATCTAGTTTACGTCCATTTAATAGTTTTACACAACATGCATTGAGGTGATTTTATTCCATACTGAATCCTAGTCAACGTGTAGAAAGAAATGCAACTAGATATAATTATTATGCAACTCATTAAGAGTAAAATTTTAAAACTATTTACATGATCTCAAAATGAAGATCTTAAGAACATCAATACATTAAAATTTTCAACATTTGTCTTCAAGGGTCAGGTCAGGTGATCAGTGTTGCCCACACATAATAAGTACCCTACTACTACTTGATTCCTATATACTACACGAGCCGCTTTTAAATATATATATATATATATAAAGCATATCATGCTATCATTCCATGATTAGTATAGACCAACCAGGTAGGCCTGGTACCTGATTTTTGTCCAAGTCGTGTACTCATCTGTTTAGCAATAAATCATCGTAGATCTCAATATTATGGTACTATCCAAAATTGGATTTGGTCACGCTAATCACAGAAAGGGTCAAACTCGGGGACTAAAAAGACTTACATTATTGAATCTACTACTAAAGGCAGATTACATACTGTAGTTCTTTTTAGTTTGAACAGTGGTTGGGAACAAACACTACTACTTATTAGCGAAAAATATAATAGAGACGGTAGCACCGCCAGTCATACAATATATATTAGAAAAAACACTCGTTATGATATACAAGCGTGTATCTATTTTTTTAACCTTTTGACCGCCACACTTAAGATACGAAGCTTCTTCTACGCTTACCATAAACAGCAAAACATGTTGTAATCAAAGATATTATAAGTAATAAGTACTTATTTTTGTACATATAGCCAGTGTGCAATAACTTAGGACTTGCGTTAAATGCGAGTCGTTCGTAGTTAGGCCATTATTTATTTAAATTGATTTATACTTTATACTGTTGATAACCACTTCTAATCTATCAAAAATCTGTTAATCGTTTTTCTCCATATTTTTGGAAACATTTTGTCTCAAGTTACGGCGAATGTTATGTTTATTTTATATAGATGATAAATTTCATGATCGTTTAGGGCACGTTTACATCCGTTCACTATAGATGACAGAAGCGTTCAAAAGACTAAAAAATATATAATTTTCCCAACAACTACAAAACATTTTGTCCGTTAATTAAAATCGTAATGAATAATCTTTGCAAACACATTAACTGTAATTTATTGTACTTGTATTAATAAAATATAGCGAATATTGTTTGACTTAACATACCTAATTTATTATTCAAATACACATTTATCAAGCTTTAACATTTCAAAAAGACAATATAATTTGACAGATCACAAACTTTACACACTTAAATAAAATCCGGAATATACAAAAAACTTCAAAAACATTGGCAAGATTTCATCTAAAGTGAGTAAACTTACACAATTTTACTACAAAATAAACATTTATAAATATTTACAATGAACAACTCTACCACAATCATACACCACATTTAAATGCTTGCACTAAATAATTGTAATTTTGATTTTAAAACCTACAAGTTATTACTAAAAATATTAACTACCTAGTTAAAATTGTCGCTGTAATAAATATGAGAGGTAATTTTAGTTACCAGGCTTTTAATACTAGTATATATTTTTGTTTAATATTTGGAACATACATGCCAATATTAAAATTATTCTCGTTCTCGTAAACAGGGGACCCTGAAGTACCTACTGTACTCTCACTCTGTTCACACGGCATGGTACGGTTACACGTAAAACGTGTTATCGTTTTATGCAGGACAAATTTTATCGAATAAACAGTTACACATACGTTGTGTAGCACCCTTCCTGTGACGTTTGTTCGTCAAAAACACGAATACCGCTAAAACTTCAATGTAGTGTGAATCCAGCCTTACTTTAACCAGCATCACGAGGACTAAAATTTCAAAATACGTAAACATCACTTTGGAGTTCACGAGAAACTCTTCTGAAGTGATTCATTATGGCATGTATGTGCCAAACATTAAGTGGTTTGTCATTTTACTATTTTTTTAAGTATCTGCTAATTATACAATACCTAAGTATAAGTGTCTCATATCGTACGTATATTGTACAAGACGATATCGATATCAGATATTCACGTGCTCGAAAATTGACCAGTATCATTATTAAAAATATCATGAAAATATGTCTTATATAACCTGTCGCACGGGCATATATACAGATTTCGAGGTAAATCATCAAACAACAAAAAAGAACCACCTTTTTATGTTTGTCGCCAATAAATTTAGGAAACTACTTATTACGGACGAAAGGGTACGTCATAAGTTAATCACGTCATAAGTAAATCTGCTACTTATTGAGTTTCTTCCCCCCTTCCCACCCTTAACAAACTATATATACGCCCATGACCGTCTTTTAAATATGTTTAAATATTACTATGAATTTATCCTTCGAGATAAAAAAAGATAACACGCCAATGCGTAAAGTCAGTGATATTCCTATGACACAGAAAGTGCATTAACTAAACATATTCGATAAACTGTGTCATTTAAGAAAAAGAATCCAATCAAAGATCTTTGTATGTATAAAAATATACTATCAACCTTATTGTTGAGGCCGTACGAGACGCATGCTGAGTTTCCCCATTTCATCTCTATACATTTCCACGTTTACTATAGAGAAAACTTCAATAACTTGCTTTATACTCGGGGAAAACTGGTTTGCAAACCAGGTGACTTCCATTTTTGCAAGCTTGCTTCCTGCTTCGCTCTTGATTCTTTCGTATTTACCAGGGAAGTCCTGTAAATCGTAATAATTATTGTTATTAAAGCAAAAAATTCAAAATAACCTGAAGAAATGTCAGTCTAGTGCAGGGGTCGGCAAGTAGTTATTGTTGAAAAGTTCAAAAAAGGTCTATGTACAGTGCCGACTCGCGACAAGTTTAAAGATGGGGCCAAATTCAATTATGGCTCCCTCTTGAAAAGTAGATAATTTTCCATATTTGCGTCTTAGTAATTTAAGAAAATAAACTAAATAAGGTCGCCAAAATGACACCAGGAGCAGGCACTCTGTAAGAATATTATTCAAGTAGGTATATTAGATAATATTCAGTCTCTTACGCATCTCGGGTTTTTCGAAGTTTTAACAGGCTTTAATGTAGAAATACCTTATAATTAATTGCATAAATATTAAAAATACTTACAGGACTGAAGAACATTCTTCTATTCAAGCCCATTGCCACAAATATGAAGTCAATATACCTCTCCCTGACTTCAACTACGGCAGCTTCAAGTATCATGGGTAATCGCAACTCAATGTACTTTAAGATATATAATTCAGTTGACAATTCTCCAGCTTTCTTAGCATTGAACTTTTGCTTGTTGCATTGAGCTGCTATTTGTTTCACATAATCGAGTTCCCACTGAGGTACTTTCCTAAAGTTTAAGCTAGCAGACAGTAATCTGTAAAAATATACAATTGAGGTGGTTTATAATACACAAAGGACCAGAGGCAAAAGCAAGAGTTTTAAAAATGATGTTTAGAAAATACCAGTAAGAAAAAGTAGGTCGTCAAATGATAGACTTTTATTTAATAAGGACATAATGTTGTCATTATTGACAAAAGAATAATTACACAACAATTCAGTCATATATTCCGATGTCTAATTTTGTAATATACAGATCATATACTAAAATACATTCCAATGCAAATGTCTTATTATGTCATGTCATTTTAGAAATCACTAGTAGATAATATTAACAAAAAAAAAGGTTATTACCTATGCACCATTATGTCAGCATATCGTCTAATTGGGCTCGTGAAATGTGTATACAACGGTACATTGAGGGCATAATGATGATAATCTTCATTGTCCAAATCACCAGCACAGAAATATTTTGCTCTAGTCATGGGCTTAGCACAGAGCATGCTTAGGACCATAGCTTTTCCTCTATCTGCGGTCTGTGGATCCACATGTGGTAAAACTGACCGATACAATTCACCAGCTGAGGAAACATCCAGATCAATACCAACTGGTTTTAATGCAGCTGCAAGTTGTCTCAACATATATCCACTTGGGGGTGGGTGACATCTCAAAAATGCTAAATTTGGATGGTCATCAATAATCCTATTTGCGACAGCCATGTTCGCTAACAACATGAATTCCTCAATCAGTTGGTGACTTTCCTTGCTTTCATATATCTCATAAGAATCTGGTAATCCATCTGTAGGTCTGAGACTAAACTGCAATTTGGGCTGATCTATACGTAGTGCCCCAGTATCAAATCTGGTCTTCCGCATAATAGATGAAAGTTTGCCCAACACTTTTATTGTCTTATAGACATCATTATAGGTAAAGCCATTATACAATTCAGGGAATGACTTTTCAGCATCTGGTTTTCCATCTAAAACAGCTTGAGCATGATCATATGCTAATTGACAACAAGAATTAATAACAGTCTTAGAAAACCTATGACTTATAACTTTAGCATCTTCTGTCATTTCCCAAAATACCGAAAATGCAAGTTTGTCAACTCCTGGGAATAAGGAGCATAACATACACAATTCATCTGGTAACATGTGGTATGCTTTATCAACCAAGTATATTGTAGTGGCTTTATCTGCAACTTTCTCATCCAATTTTGTATTCTCAGTCAAGAAAAATGTTACATCAGATATATGTACACCCACTTCATAGTTGCCATTTTCTAACTTTCTGCATGAAACAGCATCATCAATGTCACGGCAATTAAATGGATCTATGCTAAAAATACACATCTTACGACAATCTTCCCTCTTTTTTATTTCCTCTTCCGGTATAACATAATCAAGTCGTGGATACAAATGGCTGTATTCTCGTCCAAAAGGAGTCACATCTAAATCAGTTTCTGCTAATATAGCCCTTCTTTCGACCTCCATGTCACCAGATAATCCAATTTGCGTAAGAATTTTGCCATTAGCATGTCTTGTTGCATTCCACTCTTCAATTAATGCTAGGAACAAAACATTTTCATATTTGTCAGCTTCATTGTAAAAGTTGTTTGGCCAGCTAGTAAATGGTATATTTAACCTAGGAATCCTATTGTCCCTGGGTACAAAAAGAGCTATTTGCCTATTTGAATCTGGCATCAACCTTAATGTCCCAATGCATGTTCTTCTATGCACTTTTTCCTTTATGTACACTACTTTTCCCTTTTTGCTTTTCGATTCATTGTTGCCATCTGCTTCTGTGTCGTTAATAAGTTGTACAATAACAATATCTCCTTCTAAGGCTCGGTTCCGATTTTTTATTCCATCTATGAAGATGTCTTGTTCAGAACGGTCAGTATTAGATATATAAGCGTGTTGGTATTGCTTCGGGTTAATTCTTATAACTCCTTCAAACAAAGAGTTGTTTTTTAAACCTTCCTCTACCTCATTCAAAGGCATGTATGGTTCAAAAACTATAGGAACTTCGGGTTTCTTGGTCTTAACCTTCCTATTTGGTCGATATTGACCTTGATTAAATGCTTGTGGATTTGGTAAATAGGGAACCCAGTAATTTCTCATCAATTGGAACTGCGGTTGATGGAACATATGTGTCGCAGGTGACAGAGACTGACTCAGGAGAGGATGTTGCATGGCGTTCTGCAAAAATCTTGGGGAGTTTGGTTCATTTACCACAGGGCTGTTGGGGTAACTCCCTGATTGGAATTGTGATCCCGAGACCGAAGCTGGTGAATTCGGAACGCTCCCAGATTGAGCTGGAGCATTGTTGAACTTGTAATTTGGATGGTACTTTAAATTTTCCAAGTACCTGGCATTCGTCGGTGCATACATCGGTGTTATGAATTTCATGAAAAATTCCTGGACAGGGGGGCGTTCGTTTCGTAGGATGGCCGTTGCGTAGTCAATCGTTTGTTGTGCTGCTTGCTGCGTGTTCTTCGCCTGTACTGGTGCAGTATTCTGTTCATTGGCAGGCATCTGTAACTGTAGCTTCCGATTCTCTCGTTTCCTTGCATTCTTTTTCCTTGGTGAAATACAACATTCTTGCTCAGAGTCATCGTTGCCATTTTCTTTTATTCTGTTCGTGTTTTGAGGCTGTACCGTAGCACAACGCGCGCTGCCGTTTGCACTAGTTGAATTTACAGTTAATGATGGTGTTACGTCTTTCTGCGTTTCACTCGAATTACTTGCTTGAGATATGTTATTGCATGGGGGAAAGGTCTTATTTATATCTGCTTCTATTATACAATTTTTCGATTGAAACAGTTGAGACAAAATAACCTGTGACGTCGACGGACTTGTATCTTCAACTTTACCCGCGGTTGTATCACATACATCGGCCATTATAGCAGCAAAAATTAAAACTGACCATCACATTACAATGAGCACATGAATGGTAACTTTCAATTTAGATGATGGATTATGCGAGTAAACTAGTATTTTACCTACAAATATAATAAATCCTATTTATTTAATACAACAGCAACTACACAAACAATATTTACCAGCACAGACAAAGAGAATGTTATAGACGTACAGTGCCATAGACAATAGATATAGATAATATAATTGCAAATTCGCTGAGTTACCTTTTTATTTTTATATTATAATAAGGTAGGTCTGTAATTCAGTAATACACGATATAGTAATATTATAAATCGGTATCGATCCGAAAGATTCCATTTTATGTACGTTTTATAAAAGATCAGATTACAAACAAAATATTATTTATATATTACTAACGACAAAAGAAAACTATAATGTATACGAATTAATACAATTTATGTAGATGTCATTGTGTAAATAATGATTAAATTATATAGCTACATCATTTACAATCATCAAATATTAATGAAATCTATGATTATCTGAATCTACGATAATCTATTATTTATCAGCAGATTCGAAAAAATATTTCAACTCATCTGTATTATGATATACTTATATTAATTATGATAAATATAAGATACTATATACTGTTAGCCGACGCCCTGACAAATTATGGTTACAACCATTAAGAACCCGACAGTGACAAAACAGTTCCTACCATATGTGTATTAGAATATCTAATAAATTACCAGAACACAAGAAAACATTAAATTTAATTCAATTTTGATCCTCTTTGCACGATTAGTTAGTTAATAGATGTTATTATTTTGTAAAAGAAATCTTAATAAACCGAATATATTATTATGACATGTGAAATAAATTTAATCTTAATTTAGATCGTTAATAGGTAGGAATTATATGAAAAATATAAATTGACATGTTTATACAATTAATTATTAAACAAGAAAATATTCAGATAGATAGAATTTATATTACATTATAAAGAATTATTTTAAATGTTATGA
>MOOZ01000348.1:1461745-1495955 GCA_002930495.1 Cecropterus lyciades
GTAAGTCAAATACTTGAAAATTACTGTTGATCGAACCCGATCGATGAAGGTCAATATTAACGATAAATGGGTGTAGCAGCTTTTGCTATTTGACTGATACCCGAAGTCAAAAAGTTTATCGAAGATCGATTTATGATAATTAGACTGTCTATTGATGATTTATAGGATGAGAAGCAATAGGGACCATTGACATCTATTCCACCATCTATCAATTGATATGATGCCACCTATAACTACAATGTTAGAAAATGCTAACGCTAAAAACTATATCCCATATTACATCCATATGTTTTGTTACCTGGTTGTCACCAACAACAGTGACAGCGCAGCGGGCTGGGTTCAGGGTGCTGGCAGCAAAGTGTTGAAGAGACTCGGAGCTGACTTTGCCCATACGCTTGGGGGCGATGTAGATCGAGTTGCCCAGACCACGGCGGTATGCGGCCTTGTGGAGGAGATCTACAGCACGGACCTGTGAATTGATTAATATTGATGTTTACGATTAATACGCACAGTAATTGATATACGACTGTAATTTCCATGTTTTTAGAATAATAATAAATAATAAAAAAGGTAAAAAAAAAACAGTTCAGTTTCCAAATGTTTTGTCCTAGCCAATTTATACGGAGTATTTGGTCAGATGTGTTTGAGTCTGTCTGTGTGTGTCTTAAAGGACTTGGTTTTTATCGAAAAATTACCCCAAATCTATAATTTTTTATCAAGCACTTAGTGGAAAAAGATCCTAAATTTACCTAGTTGGTGAGAGAATAATGCTTCATAGGATATAATCATGTAACAAATACCTGAGGAGGAAGTGCAGCCAGGTCGTACTTTAGGCGTGGAATGTTGTCAACCAGTTCCCAAGGCCTGAACTCTTGGTTGGACACAATGTTGTTGAAATACTCCAAAGCTTGTTGGAGATTATCTTGGGTGGCCTGCAATCAAATAACAATTCATTACTTTTCCGGTCACGCGTGTCTGTTGCAGTATTTTCACAACTCATGTTCGTAAGTGTAATGCGTGCCATTACAGGCAAAGTATCTGTAAAATAATTGTGTGATGACTATGACTATGACTTGCTTCATAGATGCTTCATGAGAAACGGGTGTAGACGTAAACCCGAGCGACAGGAAAAGGCCTGTTACACGGGTTTACTGTGCGACAAAAAAATAATAGGTACATGCATATTACACATAAGAATATTTCTGCTACCTAAGCAGATGCAGGTCATATTTGAAGCTACTATAGTAAGAATGATAGTATTGTTTGGAAATTTTTTAATGTTTGGCATGGGTCTCCTATAAGAGTGAGTGGGATATATGCCATCGTCTATCATGCTGTTCAAGTGCAGATTGTTAGACTTTGCACACAATAGAGATCTTTTTTGAAGAACTTTCATGTGTGTGGGTTTTTTCATAACATATTTCTTCACTATTCTTCGGAAATCGTGTCCGACTGATGGTCGATTTTTGGCCGAAGCCGAAGCCGATTGTTCGGCTACGCCCACAACTTTCGGCCGAAGCCTAAGGTTCAAAAATCACAAGAAATACATTTCTAAATTGGCTAAAACTGATTTATTTTTAAACTATTTGCATTTTTGTACATACATAATATCTATGTTGATTGGATATAAATAACTTCAAGAGCTGATTAAAATTTATTTTCTATTTTTCTAAAATAATAACAGTCCAAATAATGTGAATTTCATGCATAACTAGCGATGCAAGCCCACAATGGAATCTTCGGTTACCCTTTCGCTTCAGCATCTCCATCACAATATCGTGTATTCATTATAGTTCGTTCAATTTAGGCACTTGCTGGAACCTTCGGTTTCGGCCAAACCTTCTGTTCACTTTGGCCGAAGCCGATGGTGGTTTTTTTTGCCGAAGGTAGCCGAAGCCAAAGCTTCAGTCGGACATTACTTAGAAATTAATTTTAATTTGCCAAAGAAATATATATCATGTAATGTGGTGTCGGTCTTGAATTTCTTTTCCCCTAGGTGTCATAGGGTGTAACTAAGGAAACAATCTAGGAGATGCACTGTCACCTGTGTGACATCTACAACTATTGTTGTCACAAACATGTATGTCAGACAGGTTGACAATTGGTATAAATCCCATACCAAAAGGGTGATGAATGAAAGCAATACATTATGTAATATTGTTAGAGTCAGCCAGGAACAGGCAGGAAAAATAAATATTGCTTACCTCAAGAGTGTAATACACAAATTCACGGTCTCCAGATGCGGAGAAATATGCACCTAGTTGTGCAAGTTTGCGGGAAATCATGAATGAGCTGGCATTTTTAGTGGAGAGGCCAGCGGCGGAGCGGAGCACATGGCTGAGACCCAGTTCGTTTGGTGGCTCATAGCGAGAACCAGCCCTGTCAACAGAAGTTTCATGTTATCATAAGTTCATCACAATTAACAGTAGTGCTTTGCCAAATTAATTCTGGCAATGCACTAATGTGTATATACAAGAAATGTTGCAGCATATTTTTCCCCCTATCATAATTTTGTTATTTCTCAACATAAAGATATAAAATTCTAAAACTAGTCTTGTGAAAAATTTGATTTAGATTACACAAAATTTTGCACATGTATTAATTATAACTGCACATTATTTTATTTTTATGTGACTTCCAATTCTCTGCATTCTCCCAAGGTTGGCAGAGAATGCCTTCAGAATTTAAGTTTGTAATTTTTATTGTTTTTACTATTATAATTTATAATATTGTGAATATATATGAGTAAATGGAGCTTAATACCCATAAAACATGTAATTATGTCTATAGTTATAGCTGTTTAAAACATTTTCCATTTAATTTTAAGGGTTTACTATTTTCACATTAGAATCTTGAAGATTTTCAAATTCAATATTATGTTACTATACATAATACCAATTCAGGCATACAAGATTATACAGATTGGGTTTAGTATTTGGATTTAATAGCAAATTTAGGTTCATTTACATAATATGCAAATAATGTACATTGATATGAGGTTTTAAATAAAATTATTACCAAATTAAAATATTATCTTAAACTCATATTCATATATGACAGTAATTGGTTAATGGAGCCGAAATGAACATGTAAATCATTAATAGCCTGTGTGTTTACATATCTACAATATTGATTAAATATCTTAAAAAATCGAGAGTTACATTTGTTTTAATAATAAAAGCTTTGTGCTATAATCAGAATAAACCGTTAAAAACAAATTTATGTGTACAATGATTTTATGCTAATTTGCTATTATTAGCTCAATGCTGATGCATTGCAGCACCATGCAAATTTTTAAAGGTTGGGGTGAATTTTTCTGTTAATGTTTGAATTTCAATTGTCTTTTTTAAGGAAGTTCTAGGCCTTGTTTACATGTAAAGACACCCTGTGCCCAACAGTACAACGCAATAAGAGTTGTTTTAAAAATAAAATAAGTGAACCTCATAGAAAAACTGACATTAATACACCACAATTCAATAGTTTCAATATCAAGGGCTATATTACACTCTTTCTGAATGTATACATTATGGTAACTAACATTATTAATGCAAGTCTGGCATGATGAATTAAGTTTAACCATTCAGAGCCAGCAGTATACCCAGTGAAAAAATAATAATTTAATGATATTAATGAAAAAACAGAATTACCACTTACTTGAATGCCACAGTCACTCGTGTTACAGGACACCCATTATCAAGTGCTGCAATGACCGTCTTATTTGGCAGCACACTACTCTGGATCCTCACATCCCTCTTCACTGCTGGCGCAGCTTGAGCATATCCCCTTATCTACAAAAGACAATTGCTTAAAAATTTTGCTAATACAGCTCTAAATATGTGCTATCACTAGCTTTTACATAACAGGGTTTTGACATTAGAGGAAAAATTTAAATGTCGATGTAAGTTTATATTTCTTTACCGTGACATGGCGAATTAATGGGGTGGCGAGGGCCTTCGACGACATTTTTTGGACTTTGTGCGGAAATTTTAATCAGCAAGGCTAAAATATAAAATTCGTGCGCACCCCTAAACCTTGATCGGATTTCGATAGACAGAATGACAGATAATAGTTTTAGGATTTGATAACATGACTAGGGCAAAGATTAATATATCTTAAAGTATTCGAAATATTATTAGAAGTAAATTAGGATAATTTCAATATTGTAGCGTAAAATTCTTGTATTAATATGAGGAGATAATTATTAATATTTTATTTCATTCCAAAAATATTTTGCCATACCATTAATTTTTTTGTTCATATTGCCATAATTTTTGAAAAAAAAGTTAAATGTCCGTGTCAATGTCAATTTTCTTGCCACTGTCAAATTGTAAATTTAACATCGTTGTGCATGTCGTAAAGGCGCCAATTTGTTAGATTTGTTTTCAACTTCTCAACTTCTCATATTGTTTCTGTTATTTCTAGACAATAACCAAAATGATTACATTTTAGATATATATCACTAGTAGATTACAGTTACCGAATGATAGCGTAGCATTTTTGTGTGATGATGTGTCTTTCAAATACAACTCGGTTAAACTACAAATGGTCTGTGCATCTAAAGTTTTGTATAGATAGTTCTGATAATGTAATATCTTGACATACCGTAATTTTTTTTACAGGTGAGTGATGTCCACTTTGTTGATGGATGGGACATCTTTTACAAGCAAAACTGTGTTGAATTACCACCGGAATCAAGTACTGAAGTCTAAGGAAAACATCTTCAAACCCAAATGCAATAAGGCTCTGAAGAAAAAGTTGAAGAAGTACAAGCTCCGTAGAGATGGCCAGGAGGACCCTGATATCATAGATGTGTCCCAAACCTTAATCACTTCATTGAGAATAAAGTCTCCTAATAATCAACCTTTAAATTCTAGAAAACGTGAGTCAGTAAAAAATTGGCCACACAACTATCTCACTAAAATGGTGCGATTGAAGAAAACTGCTGTAATAGTGGACCCTATATCAAATGATGATCAGAAGAGAGGTAATAATGTTAGAGAAGAAAATGTTTCTCACACACCTAAAAGTGATCAGGATAAGAAGCAAACAGATGCTTTCAAGTTATTAATGGATTCTCGTAATAAAAGCATTGGCGGCAATTCACCTGGCAAAGAAAAGTGTGAGGATGAAACTGAGGTACAAGCGAAGATAGAAAAAAGAGAAATGAAGGCTAAAAGAAATTTATCTTTAAACAAAATGGCTCAAGCAAAGGGTTCTTTGAAGAAAATAGAAATTGAAGAATACCGTGAAGAAACCATAAAAAGAAAGATGGAAGACCGGGCAGAAAGATTGAAAGATATGATTATAAATGTGGAAACGAAAAACAAAAAGAAAGATAAAATCAAGTCTAGGAGCAAGAGAGCAGCAGAGATAAGCGTTAGTCCACCAAAGAAGGAAGAAGTTGAAAATTTAGATGCATTGAATAATAAATCACCTATTTTAAAAACTTTTGACATTTTTAAAGATCTAAAAGCATCTCCAACCAAAGCTATGAAGCGAATATCTCAAGAAGATGAGGAATTTTTAAAAAAATTATCACCATCTATTAGAAAAACAGAGAATATGCTTTGCTATTTTCAAAAGGTCACTAAAGATTCTTCATCACCAGATAATTGTGAGAATGAACCCCAAAACACAGATGAACTCATTATAAAAATAAAGTTAAAATCAAAAACCAAAATGAAAAAGGAAAAACTTAATCATATTTCTGACAAGGAAATGAACTCCCCTGTAAATAATGAAATAAATTTAAATAATAACTCGCAGGTACATAATTCTGTTGTTAATAATAACAGTCACAAAAGAAAACGACAGCCAAACAGTGATAAAGGCAAAGAAGAAATTCAAAATGGTACTGTTGATATCACAGGTCCTTGTATTGATGATAGTAGACCAAAAAGGAATACTAAAAGACCTGTGAAATATGCGGATGATTTTCAGTTGACAAGTTCAGATGAAGAACTTCATATTTTCACACCAAAGAAGAAAAGGAAAGATAAAGTTGATGACCAAAATAATTTGAAACCGATAAACGGTGAAGAGATTAAAAATGGACATTGTAAATCAAATGAAAAATCCTTGAAGATTAAACCAACAAAGACTAAGGAAATTAGGAAAACCAATAGAGATGAGGGTAAAACAGTAGTACCTAAAGGAAAAGCAAAGGAAATTTCAGTACCAAAAAAGGCAACTAAACTGGCTCCAATTTTTGTAACGAAACCTCAACTTGACCCTGCAGCTCTAGAAGCTAAACAAAAGTTTTTACACAGTGGAGTACCAAGTCAATTAAAAAAGCAATCTATTCAACAAAGTAATACAATGGCTACAGATGAATTTCAAACTGTAGTGCATGTACAGAGTTTATGCAATACAAAAACTGAAAAGACTAATAATAGTTTTAATTATATGGCTATCAATTACAATGAGGATATACTTTTAAAACAAGAAGAAGATCAATATAAAAAGTTATTGGATCTTACTGCAATGGAAGATTTTAGAACTCCGTTATTTCAAAATAATGTTGATCAAACTTTAGAGGACATTAAAAAAACTTACCCGAGATTTCCTGTATATCGTACTTATCATCTCCTGAAGGGGAAAAGTAAAGGGGAATTCAAAGACTGTATATATCCTGATTTAGATAATAGTGTAGAAATATATAATAATATGGTTGACGTCAATAATATTAATCCCGATAAATTGAACTGGACTGATAAGTATAAACCTACAACACAGAAACAAGTAATAGGCAATTTTGAAAGTATGAGAGAATTAAAACGATGGTTAGTTACTTGGACTGAAAATGATGAAAAATCAAAGAAGAATAAGGGTAAGGAATCAGATTCATCCGATTTTTATGCCTCGGATACAGATAGCAGAGAAACTATGAGAAATATAAATAATCTATTGGTAATAACAGGTAAAGTTGGAACTGGTAAGACATTAAGTGTTTATGCCGTTGCTGCAGAACTAGCAATAAAAGTTATTGAAGTAAACGCAAGCACAAAGAGAACTGGTAAAATTATGTTGCAAGATTTACAAGAAGCAACTCAGTCTCATAAAGTGAACAGGGGAAAAAGCAACACAGAAAGTTCACAAAAATCACAGGAAACAAAATCTAGTGATACAAAAATAAAGGTCATGAAAAAACGTGGACGAAAAAAGAAAATGCCTGTTACCGTTCAGGATAATCCTGAAGCAAAGTCTGAGAAAGAAGTCATAGATGTAACTGTGAGACAAGAAAACATCAGAACGGGAATGTCTCTAATTCTGATAGATGATGCTGACATAGTATTTGATCAGGATGATGGTTTCTGTTCAGCTATTTCTCAATTAATCCAGACATCTAAAAGACCAGTGATATTAGTAACATCATCATTAACATGTCCACATTTACAAAAATTTATACATCTAGCGAAAATTATAAAAATGCGACCTTTCATACCCAGAATGCTTGGTACTTGGCTTGATATCATGTGTTTAGCTGATAACAACATGTGTAGTCCAGGGTTAGGTGCGAAAACCCTTGATTTATTTAAGGGTGATATAAGAAAAACAATTAACTGTCTACAATTCTATATGACATCACAAAAATATTTAAGTAATAGAAGTAATTCGGGTGTATCTCAGAGTGAAGTTGTCACTAGATTTAATGCTGATGATGAAAATTCTTGTATGTCATGGATGGATAATGAAGGTTGGGGTGATAAACACATAGGTGCGCCTAATTACAATGATAACGCATCAAAGTGTAGTGGAAGAAGACAATTGCAAGTTGTCCATTCCTTCAGTTCCTTAATCAACCTCAATGTTTGGTGGAATCTACCAAATCTTTTAAATTACTCATTAGAGCAGCAAGAAGATGAGATTATTGATAAGCGTGCTATAAGAGATAAGTCCAAAGGCATAAAAGAAATAAATGCGATCTCAGATGTGCTCGAAACTATATCTATGACAGATTATATGGATAGCTTCAACACAAATAATGAAGTTAACATAACTTCCGGACCCTGGTGCTGTAGTGAGAGTGCCAGTGTAATTGATAATGAAAATTTTACTAGTTACAACAGAAACAATGATTGTATGAATCATATCACATATGAACTGATGTCAAAGGGTGTTTCTGAGGCGCAGAGAGCAATGGAATGTGAACACAAGACTGATATTGATAATCCCAGTATGGCAATACAGAAGTTAGTATTATTTCAAATAACAATTTTGTTTATTACATAATTTAGACTTGAATATAATTTTTATTGTACATGTTTATTGTATAATTATGTTGTTAAAAATATTAAACAAGCATGCTGTCCACCTGATGCTAAGCGAGTTTGTTCACATATGTGTTGCTATCCTAAGGGTTAGGTTGGAATGCCTTAGATAAGTACATATGTCTCCCTCACAATAGGCAAGGCTTGTCCTTACAGGTCACTACCCTTTTTATTTTTGGAAACTTATTGTCTTTCTTTTTGTTTTAGTAATAATCTGGGGATAATCTGTGATTATGGTCGAATTTCGGCCACTGGGCTAACTCTAGTTAAATTAAATTCCAAGTTTGCTTGATTAACTAGATAGATAAGTTTTTGATTACTGCCTATCATAAATGCAATAGAATGTCTAAGTGGTCCAAAAAGTAAGGATTTTTCGTGGTTGATGAAAAATGAATGCTTATTAATTTATTTAATAAAACAAATATAAATGCAAAAGTTTAATAGTTTATTTCCATTATTTTCAGGGAACGCGATAGGGTGGCATCTCAATATAAGACTCTAACGAGTCACTTAACTCCGTCTGCTATGTTGGACCGGCGGGCTTTAGCGCTGGACTATTGGCCAACTTGCAGAAATATCTGTAGGACAGAAAAAAGTAAAACCGATAATAATAGCAAAAGACACAATCGATTTTGTCACTATCTTAAGTCGTTGAATGTGCTTTGCAGAAATGAATATTTTGATAATCTTGGTGAAGGATTAAATTTTAGCAATAAATGATAGATCTGTAAAATCTTAATATCTTATATATTTTTAATAGTTGGATACATTTTCGTTTAATATATAACATCTAGCAATTTCTAATATAAAGAATTGCTTGACTAATATTATGTTATTTTTTTTTCTTCTGACTTGTAATTAAATTGCTATCTTAGCGAATATTACAAATTATATTAGTTCCTTACCTTATTAATATCAATTAAATTTTAGAACAATTTATTGGTACATGTATTTGGGTTTTGTTAGGTAATAAATTATGTTTAAATTTATGTATAAATATTATTATTATTTATTCTTCACGTTAATTGTAGCTTAATAATACCACATAAATAATGTGCGTAATAAATGAATAAAAGTGCATTTTTAGTTAGGTATATCAATGATAACTATAATGTGGTTGTCTTCTTTAGCACAAAAATTGTATATAGCACTTAGATAGAAGTATGGACAGTATTTGTCAAGTTTGGCATGCATAATTAATTTTGATCTTAGAAATATAAATTAAATAAAGTTTTTAAAGTTTACTTCTTTTTATTTGTAATTCTATAATACCTCTACCTGCTCAGCTTAGATATGTTCTCTAAACTATTAGCACCCTAATCCTTATTTAGAGTAGAGATTTTTTTATGGATTTTTATTATAGGTTTTTTTTGGTCGACCTAAGGAAGTCCCTACTGCTAGGTATATTTATAACTAGCTGAGCCCCGCTAGTGTACCCGCGTTTAAAAAACTAACTTGATATAGTTACATATAGCTGAAATTTTAACAATATAGCATTGTTTCAGAGAGGACTGATAGCTACTGGCATTAGCGGCAGAGACGGTGGCTGCGTGCGCGTAGAGCGCGCGCGGTTTCTTAGGTTTTAATTTTTTGTATATTGAAACCCTAATTAAATTTTCTAAAATAAAGGTAGCCTATGTTACGCCTTATGACATCAGCTATCCAACAGTAAAAGTTCCGTCAAAATCGGTTCAGCGGTTTCAGAGATTACCGAGAACAAACCGACAGACAGACAAAAATTTTAGTAATTGATGTTTTGTTATCAGTATCGTATATACTTCCATATGGATTTGGTACAAAGCTGTTATTTTGATATTACAAACAGACACTTCAATTTTATTTATATGTATAGATTTACTGTTTTTCATTGCAATTGAATTTTAGTTTTGAGGGACAAGAGTTGATCGCGTAGGCATGCGGGCTGCTACTAAGAACAAGTTTCAAGCAAACGTCAGAGAATGCCATTGTGCATCGCTAATTTCTGCATCACGACAGGTGGTGTCGTGACATAATGATTGAGTGACTTCCTATCGCTCGTGTTTATGAGCTCGCACGCGTGCCACCCGCACACGCGTTTTGTAGAGACTTCAGCAAGTAAATTAATGTGTGCGAATGAGACGCGTGTACGGCCATAAAAACGTGTGACAGCAGAGACCCTATTTCTAATTTTAAAGATAAAAGATAGTGAAAACGATTGCGAAAATGAGAAATTATTACATTATTGGTCTATCATTTTGACGTCTAAGAACTAAGCATATAATACACGTGGACGTGCCATTCGGCCAAAAATTAATATATCAAAAAAATCCTAGGTACTTCTCTAGATAATACATTTATAAGTGTGTATAGCAAATTTTAAGTGAATTAATTGAAAACTATTTGAGTAATCGTTGCGGCCGTGGACCACTTGAGAAGTGCTGAACAGCCGCCTTCTTTAAAAAAAATGTAATAAAAATATGATTTATATTTAACGTTACATACAATAAACTTCTGTAATTGTTCTCATCTCAATCTCAATTTAATCAACATTTTCTCTAAAAAAATCATAAATCGTCTGTAGAAAATAGGATGCCTATACGATCGTCTTTCCGGGGTTTTAACCACATGGCTTTTAGGCAGTAAGAATGTTAAATAATTTGAGTTTTCTGCAAAACGATCGCGTACTTCTGTATTTTCCCGAAGGCATAAAATGTACCTATGAAATGGCTGATTATAGGTTATTCTTCAAACAAATTCCTACGCAAACGCCGCATGCTCTCTAGTCGTGAACCGAATTCCGAAAAGTTATTATCGTAATTGTTTTGAACTCGTGACATCTTGATTAAACTAGTGAGCACTATTCTCTAAGTTATAATTACCAAAAAAAATTTAGTAGTAAAATCTTGGTAATCTCAAACAAGAGTTGTTACGAGGCGTTTTAAACTTAGTTCTCAAGGGTACCAACACATCTGTGGCCAACTTCAGGTAAGGCTAATTTTATTTATAGTTAATTATTATTGACCATGGAGGGCACTGGCCACTTACCATCAGACTTGATTGCTACTTCTATATTATAAAAAAATAGATGGATAGAATGATCGATTGTTTTTTGTAACTACTAAGTTTATACTAATTAAGTGACATATTTTCGCTTATTTCTGCTATCTTATTTTTTAATAAATTAAATATTTATCACATGATCCAATTTATAGAGATAATAGAATTGGTACTAAAGACCGTGAAATTGTATTGTATAAGGTTACTGACCGCTTATCGAAAAATGTTTAAAAATTAATTAGCACATTGCTAAGCATAAACGTGACATCTTGTTTAATTTTTAAGTTGGAAGAGGAGACAGTGGACAATAGAAACTACGTTTGCGGCCGTACGCACGGGGTTTGTAAAAAAGGGCTCGGAAGTTTTCACTTCACGTGCAATACCTATATATAACTAGCTGAAGTACTCGTGCTTCGCTAAGAGTCATAAAAATATCGCCATCTTTAAATAGTGCAAAGTATCGGAATCAAAAGTAGCCTATACCTAAGTTTAGTATATCTACGCAAAATTTCCTGAAGGTAAATTGGAACAGCAGTTTTTGCGTGATTGAGTAACAAATAGACATGGTGTGTCTATTTGTTACAATCACGCACTCATTTTAACTGACTTCAGAAAAGGAAGAGGTTCTCAATACGACTGTATTGTTTTTCATTTTTGATACATCGGCATTTTATTATATATTGCTATAGATGAACATTTTAATTCCTTTTATACAAAATAATGCACTGGATATTAGCTTATATAATTAACTAAAGAGTAAGGGTAACCAACATGTATTTCTTAACTAAAGATTAATAATAATTTTATAAAAAAATGCGATACTTTTTACGACTTTGTATGAAATAAAAACAATCATATAGTAAGAACGAAGTAAGCTAAAATAAATATCAGTTAAGTTGATTTAACAAAGGGACGAGCTACTTACGTGTATTTTAATTTATCTAGGTGATAGTCCTTGAAGGGGGCAAGTTCACGAAAATTGTATCTGTAAACATGTCTGGAACTTGTATTAAAATTAAGCATTGCATTATTAATAGCACGAAGTTGTTTACACCATGTCCGTACGATAACAACTGTCAAGTTGTTTCTGGACTGTAAATACAATTCTGGAAACATCTTTGAATTAATGTGTAATCAGTTTAGTTAACCTAGTGATGTTTATCTGTGATGCATGGTTGCGGAATATATCTACTATTAAACATCCCGTTTAAATTTGTAAGGCCAATTTACATTATTTACAAATGCTACTGTTAATGTTATATGGAGAAACCTATTCTTAGTTTTGGGACAGTAAGTGGCTGAAAGTTGTATTAAAAGTGGGTTTTAAAAGTAGTTACTGAAGTTTCGTGGTAGCACCACTGCCAAACTTATTGTGCGTATTAACACGGCTGTAGTGATAATTCCTGTTAAACGGGTGTGGTGAAGGATAAACACTTAGGTGCCGTTCGTTCCGGTATGTGCCGTTCTAACTATTTCTGCTTAATAACAGCAGTGTTTTGCGCTATTGTGTTCTGGTCTGAAGGGTGTGGTAAGGAAGACATATTTTTTCGAGGCATTCCATCTTATTCCTCAGGGGTAGCAACGCATCTGTGGCTAACCTTAGGTGAAACTTTGATCTTACCTAGGATTGATTACAGATGTTCATGGGCGGCAGTAGCCACTTACCATCAGGTAAGCTGCATGCTCGTTTGCTACTTCCATACTATAAAAAAAACCAAGTTTTTAGGGTTGATTACGGATGTGAATAATTGGGAGGAAACATTTACTATCTGGAAACATGTTAGTCTACATATACGCTACTTCTATGTTAGGAACAAAACAAAGTAAATAATAAAATCACTTACAGTACTCCATACACCCATTTTGTACACCCAAATTCAATATTGCGACTGCGCTTTAATTATCAAATGTAAAAGAGTATTATGTTGTTCATTAGAGATTGGCACGTTGCCACTTTTTAGGATAGTAATTAATGTAAGTACTATCCAGGCGGTAGAACTATTTGTGGTTCGACTCTGGAAGCACCATCGCCACGCAACCACGTCTGAAGGGTGTGGTAATGGAGGCATACTTATCCAATGCGTTTCGACTTAGCCCTCAGGGGTAGCAACGCTTCTGTGGCTAACCCTAGGTAAGACTAGATCTTATTTGGATTGAATACAGACATGCGTGGACGGCAGTACGGCGTTTTCACTTAGAACATTAGTGATTCCGTACAAATCCGCCTATTTGCATAAGCATAAAATATAAAGTTTGTTCACACTTAAATAGATTCAGTAATATATGAAATTTCAAAAATTTGTTCGGAAATCGTATAGTAGGTAATGTTTAAAGTAACTTTATTTTTCTGAATTGTATTTTGTAGGCTGAAATGTCAATGATCAGTCTATTACTAAATCATAGACACTTTTAAAATATTTGGTTTCTCAGCCATATTTATTATGTCCTGTGTCGATATGCAAAGTTTCTTACAGTTGCGATAACAATTTCTAAACGTGACGCGGCATAAATTATACTTGTTTTCGCCTTTTTTGCTTTCTTGGTGTTTGAAGGAGGAGGAAGAAGGTAATAATTCTATATGTTTTATTTTACCTTTCCGTTCCGTTTTTCCGTTTTTTAAGTAGTTTCTCCATAAGTTATTACAAAAAGTAGATAAAATAAATATTTGCACTATAACCAAACAGGATATATTTATTATATATTATATTCTAGGTATTCATAGATATATCAAAGGAAAGTTTGCTCAACTTCACACGCGATGGCGCTGATTCGTGAAGTTCTCTGATGACTCTATACCCGTATAAATAAGTTATGGACGGCAGTGGCCACTTACCTTAAAGTGGACTGCATGATAGTTTGCTGCTTCTATAATATATAAAAATACAGAGTGATGTTGTTGATATGCTGTTTCACCCGCGTTAAAAAATAACTTTTAATTAGGGTTGTAACGGAGGCCATCTTAACGGAGGCGGAGGCGGAGGTGAACTTTACATAGTACAGTTCTTATAAAAATAATTAGTAATAATCAAAATGTAGAGGAAAATTTTATCCACGAACAACAGCTTTGCGCATTTGTCGCCTTCCGTGCCGGCTGTCATTAATTAATTGTTCACTTAACACTAAACTTGATGGCGCCGATAGGTGAGTGCGAAATATGGGAAAAAAAAGAGAGATATGACATCAAATATACAGTATTTGATGTTATATCTCTATCTCAATAAAGATATTCATTTAGTTGCAAAATGTAGCTGAGCGGCCGCGTCGCCTAGCGACCATCCTTACACGTTGTACGTCAAGATCAACGTAAATAATCCTCCGTCATAACTCCACAATAACTCCACAATACGGAGGCGGATGCGGAAGCGGAGGTTCGATTTTTTGCGGAAGTTCCGCAGTAAGGGAGGCGGGTGCGTACAACGTCCGTTACAACACTGCTTTTAATAGAGTACCTAAATTAATGTTAATAAAATGATTAAACCTTACCTCAACATACGGACTATAAATATATTTTCCCAGCTACATTCAATAGTTTTGGTTTGATGTGATTTCAAATGTACGGACTAACATACAGACAAAAATGAAAAGAATGTATAGAAATACTTTTGTCAAGAAATTATGCCTGCGAATAATATTCTCAAGCCTTGAAACTAGGTTTTTTTTGTATGAAATATATTTAATGTGTCATATGCGGTCATTGTTTATAGTACCTACCTACATATTTATAAAGGTAAGTAATCTATATAATGAAATCCTGAGATACTTAGGTGTGTACGTATTATTCAAGATGTTTTTGATATTCATATTCAACGAGACCTACTCACGATACACGATAATCAATATTACCTACTTATTTAGGTACCTACTGACAATCAAAAACGAAATTAACATCGCGTGACATGAATAACATTTACTTATCCAAAAGCATTTTTGTTGAAAGTACGCAAAATCACAGGGTTAACTTAAGGCAAAAATATCTTCTAACAAATTATACTTGGTAAATATGTATTCATGAGTTCAAAGTATGTAAACCGAGAAAATGATGAAAATGATGAATGAACGGGCTCAAAAGTATAGTTAGCATCTATATCTATCGATAGCCCGATGGGTATTTTTATTCAATGTCTAATTGTAATTTTAAACGACTAATACTCCCTAAATATTGTAAAGAAAATGAGACTATCCTTGATTTTTTTAAATATTAATATGCTTGCACGAAGTTTATTTTTTGTTTTTGAAAAAAAAAACACCGAATTTATAAGTATGACTAGAAGTGCGTACCACTAAGTATATACGACACAACTGAGTACCTACCTAATTTATATGAAATTCCAAACCAAGTCATCTCAGAAAACATATAACGCACATTACTAAATAATTGCAATGTTGTGTTCATTGAATTAGAATTGTCCTAGGCTAAGTATATTTACATGACAATGCGACATAGATAATGTTTGTTGATGCTCTCCCAACTGCAGTTTATAATGAGGTTGTCTAGCTGCCGATTACCAGTAAGGATCTAGAACGACGTTATCTGCGGTAGGATACATCAATTGACATCGTCAATTGCCAAGTAAATTAGACCTCGGAGTCGCGCAGAAAGATCTATTAAGAGATTGTCGATTCGAATAGTTTTGAGGCCTGAGCGGATTTTTTTCTGTTTAATATTGTATTATATTTAAGTAAGTAACAAAGATGCAATCCACCTGATGGTGAGTGGCCAATGTCGCTCAAGATAACTCGTCTTCGCCCATGTGTTGCTACTCCTGAGGATTAAATTCGAAACGCCTCGTAGAAGGAGATCTTACCACACCCTTCAAATAAAATACAGCAGTGCTTAACTCTGTTGAAGTAAATAAAAATGAAATGAAATATGTATATAATCAAACTGCTTTAAGACTAAAAGTTAGAATTTGTAAATATTTAAAATATTTGTTATACACATACAAATATTTTAAATGTATGTATTATATGTAAATAATATAACCATCAATAAATACGATATTGAGAATAATTCTTTTTTATAATTTTTGTTTAAGAAATACTTGTTTGTTAAGAAATGACAGTAACATTGATAATAAAGAAATTATTACTGACAATAAAAAATCTATTAATCTTAACCAGTTGTAACCCAACAACATTTATTACCATTTCGATTACATTATTTATTATCTATTTAACGCTATAAATTTTACTGAAGGAACACACGCAATAGATTGTGATTCTATTAATATAATGAAAGCGGTGTATTCTGCATTTATGAATTAAAACGTAAACCTCTAAGGTTAAAGTTATTCCCAAAGATAAGAGATAATTAAGTCGTAAAGAAAAATAAGAAAGACGTAAAAGTTAAAAAAATATAATAATTCCCGTAGAACGCGGTCGGTAACACTAGCTGGCGCCTGGAGGTTATCGGTAGGCGCGTGCGGGACGCCACTCGTTTGCGTCGCAATGCGCATAAATATACCGCTTTGTGATCACTCACATTAGTCTATAAAGTGCGGTTAGAGTTGACAGATAGCCGATATGGTGAGAAGTGGTGCTCGCGGAGATATTTGCGGTTATTGCAACGCTTGTGTGCGGATACGGGTGTGCGCCGCGCGCGGACGAAGCCCCGAGCCCATAGAATGTGCGTATAAGCATATTTTGGAGTCCTACGGCGAGAACGGAACGCCGGAGAAAATGCCTGAAACGCCGAAATCTGTGTGCGCTTCCTGTCGATGGACATCCGACGCTCAGTTTCCAGAGACACCACCGTCGTCCAGCGATCTTAGCTTAGAATGGAGTACACAATCCTCTTACAGACCGCGGATGCGTCGACGTAAGAGGTAGATCATCGAACTTCGTGGTTCAGCCAGATTTATTTTCCTGGTTTGTGAGATGTCAGAGGAAGAGATTAAAAGCGGCATGGTTATAAGCCCGCTGTGAAGTTGCTAGTCAATAATTTTAACTTTGTGTTTTTAGTTGTAAGATTGTTATAGAATTTAAGTAAAATAAATTATTATGTTGCAAGCTTCGTTATTTTTATCAACCAAAACCCAAATGACAATAAATTAGTTTTATAAAAAATTAATTCGAATCCTACTTCATTGACGCAATTTTACGTACACCTAACTTACACGATTAATTAAAAAAATACAATTAGACTTTATTCTTAGTTTGCCTCATAACAAAACGAGAGAAATAAAGGAGATAAACATAATAAATGTTTCCAAGTTAATGAATGAAAGGATGCTGTTAGCTTGTCTATAAATAACAACAAGATAATTTATTCGATTTCAAATCAAGTTCCACGTAAAGTTGAATTATATTACAATACTCTATTTTCATTTAAAGGGTGTGTTTTCTTACGTTCGTATTTTGCTTTTAATACTAAGAATGCTTTCGTGATTTAGAAGAATTTTTACGACTTATCTTATACGGATTTTAGTTGTTCGGAGACTACAATGAAAATTAATTAACTTTTACATAATGTTCTGGTTTAACGTACAAGAAGTGCTCTGGTCTGATAATAGTAATTATTTCTGTCTTTTAAATAAACGTAAATCAAATTTGTATTTTGTTCTCTATAGAACTATGACACAAGCTATTTATTTTTAAGAAAAAAATACAATCAACAACGTAGTAATGATCTACGGTCGTAGCGTGTCCGTTATCTTGTCTAGCATGTCCAGCTATCAAATGTAGAGTAAGTCTAACTCTACATAGTATTCAAAGGTCTCCGCTGTCTGTTTGGCCGTCTTCTTCTAAACTAAGGAACAGATTTTTATATGGTTTTCCCTGCTAAGCTTTAACAAGCTAAGCTGCTAAGTTTAATCAAAGTAATAAACTAGAAAATCGAAGAACAATGAACTAGAAATCAAATAAAAAGGCCTACAATATAGATTGGGTAGTATGGCTATAGATCTATTTCTTAAGGTATACTCAAAATAACAAATTTTATGTATTATTGATTATCAAAAAATGTAGATAATTTGTGAAGCTATAGTCTTCAATTGATCATGAATCATTATGCAATTCAATATATTTGGTAGTTTGGTCATTTCATATAGAATAAAAACGAAGAGTTATATCGGCACCATGTCGCGTTAATAAACCTAATTTTCTTGAAGATTAATACACCGATGCATACCTGCATACTTCTGAATTGTTAGCAGTGCCGAACAGTGGAAAACAAGAAGGTTGTTTTACACTGTTCGGCATGAATCAATTCCCTATACGTATGGACTGATTAAATAGGTACAGATGAAAGATTTAACGTCAACCCATATGGACTGTCCATGTCATCTCGTCAATAGCATAAATTTAAATCTATAAATAAAAACAGTCATAAAATAATTATACTTAATATTATCTTGCATTAAATTGTACTCGTGCGAAGCACGGGCGGGTTAGTTGATTATGCAATAAATTCTGAAATTGATTAGATAGATGGATTTCGAGACTAATTGTTTGAAGGATATGGTAAAGAAGAAACACTTTGACGTGGCGTTCCAATTTAGTTCTAAGAGATATCTTGCATTTCAGGTACTCAAATTCTAGTTGAATTGATTATATAGATGTCCACATGCGGCAGTAGCTACTTCAGAAGTTGGATTGCATGCTTTTATGTCTTTTGTATAAACTATGTAGATACTTTTGACGTAAATTAGATAAACTAACACTTCATATCCAATCACATATTTAACATTCCCGATTAAAAGTTTGGGACTAACATCATTTAAAGTGACAGATACAAAATTACATACATAGAAAGAACTATCAACTGTCGTGCTCAAACATTGTATTAATTACTCATTGTACATACGTCGCGGTTACACCCGAGTAAAAAAAAAGATGTACCTACATTTAACGAAAATTTTAACCCTTCAAAAATAAATTTCAAACAATCTTAGAAACGTTTCTTCTCTTTTTAAATTGTAATAATTTTAGAGGATATGAATTTAAAGGAAATTAAGAATTTTATTCAATACCTTACATTGAATTACATTTGGTTTGATGTGATTTCAAACATACAGAGAGGAATTCTAAAAATTATACATGTTTTATTATTTTTTATTCTCAGTCTTATAAGATATTTTTTGCAAACACATATGTACGATCTACACACACGGGTATACATTCCATTTAATAACTTCTTGATTAGCTTGGTTACTATATATGCAAAAGTCTACAATGTCTTGAATAACATTATAAACAATTTATTAATTATAGTTTATTTTTATCTCTGGTGTTGTAAAAAAGCTTAAGTAGGAAGAATGAATGTGTTAAATGTGGAAAGAATAACATAATAGATAAGACTTTTACAGTACTTTAAATATATTTGTTTTCGTCTGCGTATACTTTGTTCTTTGGTCATAATTAGATACGTCGGCTAGGTCATTAGCTTACACTCAGACATGTGTATAATATGTATATACATATACATATGTACATACTTATCTGTGCTTTACATAAATGCTCGTAATTCATGTTTATGGGCGAGTACGAGAATAATATTTGAGATATGTCAAATGTTTCAAAATGAATACTGAATTGTTTAGTAATTATAAAGAGGTACTTCTCATATATACGACCACGTGCATTGATTCAATGCTTTACGGAAGTGTATAGTTTTCTTTTTAATCGTCTTCCAAAAAAGGAGGAGGTTCTCAATTCGACTGTATTTTTACTTTTTACTTGCCTTAGATAAGACTAAAGTAATACACAGGTGCAACTTGCTAGTCCTGAGGTCCAAATTAGATAGAGCCTTGAAACCAGAATAGCAGCGATTAACACTTTTATTTTAAAGTAGATAATGTGATACCTCCGGAGACGAACTTCAAGGGATATAAAAATATTACCGAACGTTACTTTTTATTACAAACTTTGTTTTTAAGTTATAATAGGAGGCCAGCTGACATTTATACAGAATATATTGTGGTTCCTAAATAAATAACATGTTTTGAAGAACATTGTAGAGTCCAACGAGAGAGGAAACTTAGCCATACTCTCTTCTTTCATTTAAAATATTTTATTATTGTAATGTCGGTATAAAATAAGGAAAGGTACTTTAATAATACATATAAAATAAAAAGAAATCAAATTATATTTATATTTATTTTAATATGAGAGCCAAAAAAATATAAAATTTTCATTAGAAATTGTCTACCAATATAAATTATTCGACAGATCTACATAGTTAAAAATAAGCACATTTATTGTAATTCATACATAATACATGTACATTATTATATATTCCATTACATTAGACACTTAAATTCCTTTAAATCGTGTGTATAGAATACAGGCTATAAATTTTACTTTTAAAACATCTGTTTCTTATTTTGTACATAAGATATATAAAAAGATGGCGTAAGACAAAGAGAAAGTAAGAAAATAAATTATACATAATCTGTATTTCGATATAACAATAACAATCACTAGGAGAGCATCGGTTATAGAAAAGGGCAACTTACTGAAACTATTATGAAAAGAAATTGAACAAAATACAAAGACGTATAAAAATATTATTACGAAATAAGACATATCTAAGTAGTGGTTTTTCTTGATAAAATATTTCTTTAAAGCCGTATTTAAAAAGTAACTTTGCCTTCACTCTGGAATCTAAGACGGGGTCTGCCTTTTTAAATCCCGATACATATCGCAACTTAAATATATAATTAATAATAAAATTAGATATGTATATTAATAATAATAAAATATTTACATATTATGTACATAAATATCTACAATTTGATTAACAATCTACGTTATAACAAGAGATTTAAGTTAATAAAAATGTTATAGAGAAAGTGAGGGTAGGTATCTAATCTATATATAATAATACGCAGTGTGTCATCTGACGTACGTTTTTTTAGTGTTTCCTTCACGTATCGCGATGATATTATATCGTTGTTATTGTATTACAATGCTTTGTTGAATGTATTTTTTATCCCGATACGTGCCGTCAAACGTAAGTGAAGGTCGTTAGAGTAAGAAAGTGATTTTCCCATATAAAATACATGCGTGTCGATCCTAGGATATCTTAGTAGACAAGTATACCTATATAATACGGTCTATTAATTTTATACATTTGTGAAAATGGCATAGTACTTCACAATTAGTTAATAATAAGTACGAAAATTGGATTCACGTGATTCATACTTAAATATAAACTATCGTGATTTTTACAATGCTTAATCAAAGACGAGTTTGAATGGATGGATAGGTACTCGTATCTTCTACGGGATTAATATTCCTAACTTAATAAGGTGGGCCATGAAATCTATATGGTCTTACGAAATTCTATTAATATTGTGATTATAAAATTATTCATTATATATTACCTAATTCTACACAATTTTCCACTAAATCTAAAATTTTCAGCAAGTTGACCTGTAGCAAAGGTATCAAGGTAGAAAATAGACACCTAATAGCACATTATTTCAATTCCTCCTTTTCCATTTCATTAACATACTATACATGATTATCATTTTAAATATTCTAAGTCTGTCTAAAACGCCTGTGAGCTCTCCGTAAACGCCGAAAATAGCGCTGATTGTTTGAAAGGTTGTGAGAATCAATAATAATTACTGTTCTATTAGATTTAATAAATTTAAGTTAAGTTAAAATATAAATATTTATTTAGTTTTTCAAAATTAGACCTGTAAAGTGTATCAAAATCAAAAACACTTTTATTTTTTTAGTATGAGAAATTTTTAGATCATAATCCATCAACTGGGAACGATCATAACGTAGTTGCTTCACGCTAGGAATAGGTGAGGCGGTGGTACCTCCCCGATAAAACTACACTGATTCTACCTTTCCATATGTTTAAAAAAGAGTGACAATTCGCCACATCGCCAAAGAACTGCCTGTAATATGTGTCTAAAATTATATATTGATAATTTCATGTTACATATATATTTAAAAAAAACAATTTTATTACTTGATCTTTCGAACTTGAGATATCACGCTCAATTTAACTTGTTAACGAGATCGGATACAAAATATTTTGATCGCGTTCATTCGTTGGTATGTCAATTTGGTTATTTATAGGACGTAACATGTGGTTACATAATGCAGGGAGAACATACATGCATGTATACAAAAAATATTAGGAAAAAATATGTTCTCTTACACCAAGATTTCATAACCGATTGAAAAGTAAAAAAAAAGATTAGACGAAAAACGTGTGGCGCGATTTCGGTTTTTTTCTTCACATATTTCGTTAGGTATTTTTAATTTTTATTATCTGTTATTGCATTCACATACGAGTATTTTTGTTTAGAATTCAGTGTGAGACAGTTAAAAGGTAGGTTATGTTAGGTAGGCCGGTAGTCGCTGGCGGTGCAGTCGGTAGATGAAGGGTAGGGTAGTTAAGACAGGAGGTTCGGCCAGGAGGCCCCAGCATTCCTAGCAGCAAATACGACACTAGAGCTCCGGACAATAAGCCGCCGTTGTATGAAAGTGTCATCATGTTCCCTGAAAATAAAATTACTTAATTATTGCAGAATATGGAAGTAGCAATCGTTCATGCAGTCTACCTGATGGCAAGTGGCCACTGCCACCCATGGCAATCTGTAATCAAGTTAGCAAACCGCTAGCAATTTTTTTAAACTGACTAAAGTTCAATGTGCATCCAGAAGGTACTTACGTTTTAGATGCATTGCAAAGAAGTTTTTTTTATAAGATTAAGGTAGCAAACGGCCATGCAGTCCACATAATGAGTTAAATTGACGACCCGCGTGGCGGAGCGGTCACAACACTGGTCTGCCACGCAGTGGGTCCCGGGTTCGATCCCCGGCCAGACAGACATCTGAATGATGAGTTTAGATTTCTGTTCCGGGTCTGGGTGTTTGTGTATTCGTCTTTGTGTGTCCATGGCACTCACGACACAGGAAAAAATCCTACTGTGGGTACTATGAGTGTAAAAAGCGTTTACGTTTAATTCATATAGAACAAGGGGTTTATCTGAAGAACATCACATGCGTTGCTACACACGAGGACGAAGATGGTCGCGTCATATGTGAGCCGGTAATCACACCCTTTCATCGAAACGCAGAAACTGCTTCATGCTTCATTTTTTTCTTTGTGTGTGTCATAGTTTTAAGGAAATAAAATATTTTCTTCTTTCTTTCTTTCTTCAAAATAGGTGTGGCAGTGGTACCTCCCCAGTCGAACAATACTCGTTCTACGACCTTCCTACTATTACTATACTTCCTAGTTATTTAGATAATAAAAAAAAAAAAATTATCATACCTGCTATTTCTCGATGATCTCGTCCAACACGTGAGGGGGCCATTATCATCGGGATTGATCCAAAAAGACCATTAGTGAAACCCAAAACTACGGAGAAGAATATAGGGTATGCCTGGAAAAATTAATTAATTAGTCAAAACACAAATCATCAAAGAAGGTATTTATAATTTCCGTCACACTTTTAGGGAAGGACAAAGGTTATGGATAGAGATAAGCGTCACAAGTCAACAGACGATAACGCTAGCGGATCCAGGATTTTAGTTTAGGTAGGCTTTCTACTTTATTTGATGGCGAAGAATTGTTCATTTAGATTTGGGAGACAAGGTTTCAGATTCTTCTATTTCAGAATTTTACTCTCCTCTTAAGTTAAAGCATTGGATTAAAGGAATTATCGGATTCTCCAGTGGATAGTAACATATAACAGTGTAATAATATTCGTAAAGAATGGTAAAGAGTGAAAAACTATAATTCATATGATTTCCTACTCATTATGTCTAAGAGAAGTGCTTTAAGAACTGTTAAGAAGATAGACAGCGGGTACCAGCGAAGATTATTTATTGCCATTACCAACGCATGATTATTATAGCAAACTTTCTAAGAAAATCCATGTCCAGTAGTGAATTTGTAAAATTCATGGAGGCTGGATTCATTATCTGGATGTTCGTGATCTCTAAAGATAACTGCTTCAACTATCAGATTCTGTAAGCAAGCTTCCATTAACACAAGGTACATACATCGTCAACGATGTGCGGTGATTCCCTCGGCGCAGCACACAATAGCATCAGAGGTACCAACAGGAGGCGTAGACCACTCGCCATCAGCAATTGGCTGCGACTCCATTCGTATGGCCAGGCCGCCGCGATCTAATAATCAAAACACCTTTGAACAACTATTTCGTTGTCAATCTATTCTCTGCTCTCCTCTCAGAGGGATTTAGGGAGTAGAGAGTTCACCATGCTAGCCAAGTGCGAATTGGTAGACTTCAAAAACCTGAACGAATCTTTCAAAGATCTCTCGAGCGCGATAGTGTCCTAACGATATTTTTCTTACTTCGTGAGATGACTTATATGCCTGAGAAATTTCCATGAAGTTTTCAGAGCTTTGTATCGTCTACCAGGCCGCGTTTATCGTTAGCATTTTAGCAGTTGCCAGTTAGCATGGTGGACTTTGACTCATACGTATTTTTCTTATCACGTGTCGTATCACGCGGATTTAGGTCTATATGCGATCTCAAGCACCATGCGTGTAGCATCGTATTGTTTTGTTCATCGTCAGTTAATTCATGCATGCGGATGAAACGTCCACTCGTATGCAAACCCGCGTGATAGGTAAATGACCTAAAGCTGGCTGTCTGGATATTTCGCGTGAGTAGTACCTTAGACTGCTGCCGCTCTGTGTCGAATTTATAGTTTCAGTAACCAACTTTATTAAAAATATCAGTCAACGGTTGATCGTCTAAGATACTTTAAGAACGCGTTAATCATTACATAATCATTAAGTCTATCAGTTCCTTGACCGACAGTAGCCAATGGCTGGTTATACTAAATCCATCTCGTTCTGAAAGACCCTCTATATCAATGGGACAATATTGGCTTGATGATGAAATAATTCATAAGCACTACGTTATGAAAGATAAATAACATTTATAGTACCTTAGTAGTGTTCAACAAAGCATGGCCTATCAAGCCATAGATAAGTATATCGTAAGTTGCAAATTCAAAAGATATAACTTCGAATAAAGGTCGTGGCTTTGCATTATTGTAAAGTATTAAATTGACGTGCATAGCGTGATAAGTTATCACTTGTAGTAAGTAGTATTTCCATCGTAGATGATTTAATGATCCGTTGAAAAGATTTACACGTGTCTCTTAGCCAGTGGTGAATATTTTTAAAGTTATAGACACATAGGTGTTTTCAAAGATAGTGTAAATTTGTGACTTTTGCTTTTATTTTTGAATAACCTAAATATACGTATATAAACGATAATTTTCCTGAGTTTAATTCAGAAGTTAATAAATTATACACATTCATCCATCCATCAGCCCTTAAAAGTCCACTGCTGTACATAGACCTCCCCTAATCTGCGCCACTCCGACCGGTCCTGCGCCGATCTACACATTATTATTAATATTTTGTCTTGTCCAAATGCGGATCTCTTTGATTTTTAGTCCCTATAAAAAATTAAATTTTAAAAAAGCATTTAAAAGCAATACGTATGTAACATACATCGAAAGAGTATATAAAATTGTCAACAAGAAACTTAAAAGTAGTTGTGTTGTTTGAACGTGTGTATTTCAATGACATCTTAATTACCATACATCATTTAAGATTCCTCTTTTAATTTTTAACACGAACTAGCAATTATAACAACACAAGAATTACTAGTATTTTATTTATAGAAATTATAGTAGAATGTTTAAGAAAAATGTGTTTTATTGAAGTCAAAGCTTTGTAGCCCAAACATATAATTTCAAAACAATAAATAAGTGGCTAAGTATCGCTAAACAGCAATTTCTCCTAGACAATTTAACGGTATTTAAAAGTGAGAGTCAATAAAAGTGATGAAATACCAACAAACTCATATTTTGCAAACCCTAGTACTTACAAGGTTTATCGGAAACCGTTGATACAAATTGGGTGTTTTAAATTTTATTTATGTAGACGTCGTAATAAAATTTATTACATCCATAAAAATAATCCATAATGAGAGTATGAGGTAACATATAGTGCTATTATTTTTTTACATCCATATAATTCTAAAATTAATTTATCAATATTAGAATATTTTTTAAAATGAATAAATGTATAAGATATCAAAGAGATGTAGATATAATTGTGCATTGTTATTTACTAAGAAGAGTAATCTTAGTGTTAACCTGTTTTAAAATCTATAAAAAAAATTCGTACCTAAGATGCATTTTCGTTATTCTGATGAAATCTGCAAGTGTTCCTCTATCTAGTTATACCCATTTAAATTACTAAATCACTAAAGTAATCTAAAGTAAGATAATAATTTAATGGTACACTTACGATGAGATCAAGAATTAATTAATCGAGGTTATAGAGACAATGAATTTCCCTTATAATATAAATTATGAATAAATTGTAATGAGAATGACGTAACGGAATATTTTAAATCTGATGCAATAATAATAAACTTTTAACCATTTAATACAATTTTACCATACTTTTACTAACTCGCTTTGTACACGTCTTTTTACAGAACAAGATTGATTATAGATACCACATGAGAATATGTATTGAATCTTACACTACCTTTTTATTATATATTTATTTTTTAAACATATCTCAGATACGGACGCCAAAACCGGAAAATAAAAATAACAAAAATAATAATAAAGTTTAAAAAGTTTCATAATCCGTAGACTTAAAAACATAAAATATGATTAAACAGGTTAATCAAAAACTAGAGAATAATATCAACACAAGACTTAGGGCACATAAGATGCAAAATAGTTATGAAAATTGAACTTAAAAGAAACCCCGACTTAAAGAAAGACGCAAAAAATCAGGTATACGTTCAGAAGGCAAAAAAAGCGTGTCAAAAAGATGTAAATTCAACAAAAATATGCTTATTCGTTTACTTATTGAATATAGC
The DNA here is from genome assembly GCA_002930495.1 of Cecropterus lyciades. NCBI lineage: Eukaryota > Metazoa > Arthropoda > Insecta > Lepidoptera > Hesperiidae > Cecropterus > Cecropterus lyciades. The sequence continues at coordinate 1,488,911 of MOOZ01000348.1, forward strand.
ATATAAGTAAATTATTATCAGTAGGTATCGTTCTTACCTTTCCTAAGAAGTCGAATACATTGAAGGAGCTCATGAGAACGATAGGCATCCAGGAGCCCAGGCGGCACGAGGGTACCTCGGACGCGATGCCGGGATACAGGCTCAGTGTGGTGAAGTACACCAGCCCGATTGACACCATGTAAGGGTAGATCGCACGCGCCACCGCCCAACGAGCCTTTACCGCACCTGAAAAATTGTATCCATGAATTTAATTGAATTTCTCTATCACGACAAGCACCCACACAGAAGAGGAACAACCGAATGGATTATTCATTTTGTATAGCGGAAAGAATTATCACTGTGATTAAATGGTATGTATTACTGTAATCCAAATGCTGTAGAAGCATACAGAAAGAACAGTATTTTTTGGTAGTTTCAGAAAAAGTATGACGGTATGTATTACTGTAACCCAAATGCTGTAGAAGCATACAGAAAGAACAGTATTTTTTGGTAATTTCAGAAAAAGTATAACGGTATGTTATTACGTACCGTCATACCTTTTCTGAACTACTTTAGTAGTTATTCATTTCTATGAGGATTAAATTTCAATAAATGTTTATAATCAAATTGATATATACAGAAATTTCCCCTTAAAATAAACATAGGCCTAAACGTAGGCGTAAATTTAATAGTGTACAAACTCTAAATATGGATTAAGTCATACCTTAAATATATAATAATATATGTGCCTATACTTTATGACGTGACTATATGATATCTACATTGGAACAGATCAGTAACAGCATAAAAATTACAATATACATATTTACGTTTACACGCATTCCATGAGGTCAACCGTTCAGATGATTCGTAGACAACGTCCTCAACCATGTAGGAAGGTCGATGGGCGCACTGGGCAGCACCCAGCGGTGGAGACGTCAGGGGTTCGGAGATACTGGGTGGCGGGGATGCCAACGGTGCTGGCACCGCTGCCGTCGGCGAATACACGGGATTTGCGAAGCTGAAGGCAGTTGTTTCGATGTCACCTGGAAGTTGTCGCATTTTGATCATCATCAACCGGAGATAATGCCAGAGAATTCGAAACTCTCCCTTAAATCATGTACATAAAAAAAAAAAACAGAAATTTCGGAGACTGTTTAATTATATTTTAATTTATGAGAAGACCTTTCATTTTGCTGTCCTATAATATTCCTATTGGCGAAATATTTCTAATAAATTCTATCCTTCGGATAGGTGAAATTCTTCCAAACCATAATCCTGGAAGCCCTAGCATCATCTACATATTATTTTATTTAAGTATTGGGCACGCCCCTCCTTTCAACGTGGGCTGAAACTATAATCCACCAATCTGGCGTAATACAGACTTTATACCATTGAGAAGCATCAATAGCAAGCAGAAATGTAGAGCTCTTAAACATTAAGGTTTCTAGCCTGATGAATCCAAAGAAAGACGCTGAAGTTGATATCGCTAGGCTTTTATAAATAAGACAATGCAAACGACATATTTTTAAAGGTGATAGAAAACCTTTCGATTTTACTTTGGAGACAATACCTTCCTACCAAATTCTTAATAACAACTCCTTTTCTCGTAGGCCCTTGGCAACGGAGCAACACTAACGAGACATTTTAAATAGTCATCGAATGTAGTAACGCTTCTGTTGCCGACCTAAGGTAGGCGTCTAATCCTATGTATATATTGTAGATAGGCGATCGGTGCCATATACCATCAGGTGTATTGAATGTCCATAGCAGCTTCTATAATTTAAGAAAAAAATCATACGAATGTCCGGCCGGTATATCTTCAATTCCTAAATACTGGCTTATATCTTGAAATAACTAAGACTGCCCCATTACTTAATATTACAAACCGAATCAGACCTGCATAATTGTTGATACGATAGACAGAGTTCATACTATTAAAACAATAAACAACTTGAAACGTTTCATTTTGTCATTTGTAGGCTCTGAAATAATTCATACCGACGCCAGCGTTTGAGGGTCCAGGACTTTGTAACTTTAATACTCCGAAATTTGGTTCGCCTCCTTCACTCTCCATCTAAAAAAAAATGATTTAATTTATATTATAACGGAGGCAGAGTTTATGTCTTAAATCAAGTTTATAACAAATTAAAAAAATCTACTATGACATGGGACTCTTTAACAAAGGAACAAACAGAGCTCTCTTTCAAAGACGGCAATACATTGGCGACTCTTTTGCTCCTGCAAATGTCCATTAGCGACGATGACCGATTACCATTAGTTAGCCCGTCTGTTTTGTTGCTAGGTATAATTGAAAAAAGCATTACCAGAGTAGCATCTTCGTTAGGATTCAGATGCAGTTGTATACGTCGTCTTTGGCGCGATTCGGCAGTCAGCTTCAAATAGTATAGTACCATAGGACTTCTCATCATTACGTGGTGCATGTAGCAATGATAGAGAAGTATTATAATGGAAAAGACAAAGAAAAAGAAGGTGCTTCTCTTTTCCTGGTCGACGCTATATTTAGTCACGATACGATCCAATGACACCCAGAAACCAGCAGCGCCTGTACAAAAATTAGTAGCAATGCAATTAAATTGACAACAGCACAGATATCACTATGTTTTAAGCTTTATCTTTGTAACTTAATTTCGTTAGTTATTCATCTTGTTTGCTAAGCGTAGCATTTAAAAAATTATCATTCTGCTAAATAACTAGCGAGTTATTTAGCAGGATGATGATTTTTTAAATTAAGATTTAGTACTTTACGGCAAAGTCATTTTCTCGCTAGGGAGAAGAATATTAATAATGCTTTTTTAGTATGCGATATCTAGTATTAGCAATTATACTATTTGCGGAATAAGGAGCAGATACAAGCCAGAAGGAGCCATTCATATTTAAATTTTATAGGGACTACCGCCATACAAATTGCTGCCTCATAACAGCAGTGTTGACGCTACCGTGTTTTGGTTTGAAGGATGTGGTAAAGGTGCTATAGTTATCCAACTAAATAAAGATTATGATGCATCCAGTTTAGTCCTCAGGTGTAGCATCTATGTATGGCTGACCACAGGTAGGAAGAGTTTAGGAATTTATCATCAGGTCGAAAAGATGCTCTTTTGATACTTCTTTAAAAACAAACTTACTCTCGCCAACCATAACAGCCTGGGTATACCGGGGTGGAAGACACCCAGTAAAGCCGTAATAAGATGATTGCTGGATGGTACAACCGAAAGCAATCACCGCGATTGCTATCAGGCTGATATTGTAAGAGACGTTATTGGGAAAACCGTCCCATCCGACATTGCAAACCGCTACGAATATCATCGTTGTTAGAGATGTCAGGATACCTTAAACAATTGAAAATAGCTTTCAATAACTTGTGAATTACACTATAGAGAGGTTTTTTTATACAAAGAGTCATTATTCTTAGAGACATTTACACATCGGCGCAGAAGATGTAGAATTCAACATTTAGATGTCTGACCGATAATAGCACTTGAAACACGTTAGAAATTAAACCAGTGGTCACCTTGTCTTGTGAGTCGTCTTATTATTCTCAGATAATACATATACTATAATGTAATCTGTTAACTTTAATGCACCGATGCAAATTTAATAGACAACAACGATTATAAAAAATATGTAAAAATAAAACATGATATAATCATAAATTCGCGTATAGGAATTAAACTAATAAAGTTAAACAGATTAAAATGTTTAGAGAACTAAGATAGACTTACCAAACGTGATCCTGGTGTTATAGGAGAAGAGGTCCAGAAGGAGATTGTTGATGACGACGGCAATGCAGGCGGACGTGATGTAAACAGTGGACAGATCGAACATGATCGTCGAGTCTGGGAAGTGATGCTGGAAGTAGTCCACCGCCATTATGAAACTAGAAATTAAATTACATTTAGGAATTTCATATTACTTTAGTACACTCTGAGGCAATTTTGGAATGTAGTAGAACGATTATAGTTCGACCGGGGAAGTACCACCGCCATTTTTATTTCAAGTGTGAAGCAGTTCCTGCGCTTCCGATAGCCACTTACCATAAGTTGGACTGCTTGCTCCTTTGTTACTTCAATTTTATGAAAGAAAAATGGAAGGCTTACGAAGGTAGTAGTGTAGAACCTTTCTTGTATTCCGTACGCATGCCGCCACTTCTATTTCCACCCAATAACGGCAGAGTTAAGTGCTGCTGAGTTCTGGTCTGAAGAGTGTGGCAAGAGAGACATATTTATCCCAGACAGTCCAACATAGTCCACAGAAGTAGCAAGGCATGTGTGGCCATCAGATAAACCTTTTATCTTATGTGGAGTTGATTACAGGTCTCAATTTGCGGCAGTAGTCACTATAGGATAGATTGCATGTTCGTTTGCAATATCAAAAAAAAAGAAAAACAATTCTCGAGCCATTCTTGAGCCTGTAAGAAACAACTCGGTTGCAACGGCCAGTTTGAAATAAAACATAAAATTTTCAAGTATACATTTTGCTTTTAGATTACCAGGCGCTTCAGTACGGATGTTTGGATATGCAGGTTAATTGCCAACCGACGTTATCTAGGCGTATTTATTTAAACACAAGTGCTAGGCAGTAATGTTTATTTTTAAAAATATCTGACAGTAATTTTCAATGGAATTGAAATATGTATTTTTGTGGTTTGATAACAATGTTATGCACTCCTGTTCATTGACTTGGAGATAGTAATGGAGTAATATACAAACATGTGTATATAAATACTCCTAACGTTGTACTACAATCATTTCATCATAATTTTATTATAATTATGCAGCAAATTGTAAATTATTTGTAACTAAGCAGTAAATCGATGCATTCAATTTCCTTCCCTCCTAAAATATCAAATCATAGTGATCTGTTTTCCCAAATGTGCCAAACAATATGTATATAACTCCAAAAAATATGTTGTACGTAAAAATTTGTTTTTTCTTTTACTAAAATAAATACCTATTATTTTTGTAGTACTTAATAAAGAAATATACAAATAGGGTATTTCGTGTTAATTTCGCCTTGACCACTTTAAAGATTTATTTACTGAGGATAACTTCAGGACAATTTAAATACAAAATGTTCGACCAACCTTCTGATAAACACGCAACTTTTGCCAATCATCAAGGTTTTTCATTATTCTCTCTTTACTTAGGGTGCTAACTTACTTAAGAAAATATATTCTAAATTTCTAATGTACATATGTAACTAATTATTTACTATATTTTCATAATAGCCTAAAAAGTGTATTGGAAACTACAGTAGTATTACAAAAATTGTAAAGGTATAAAATATCCGTTACACGTATGTCAATTGTGTTGTAATTCCTTTTTATCCCGACTGAAACCGCGGAGCTCGACTTGCCGAAATAAAAAATAAACGTAACTGGACGTAACAGACGTAACTTCCATTATATGGGTAAATATTTTAACGGTTTTGTAACATCCCTTTATTAAGCATTAAGCTACTATAATGAAGTAAAGATTATAGCAGTCTTTGTTTTTAATTTATCTTATAGCGGCATATACAGACGTAGGGTACATATACCTGTATATGCCGCTGAGCACTCGATTTCTAATACAATTATAAAAAAATATCTGCGAGCAAGTCGTGCAATATGGAAACAGGCGTTTTGAGCGGCAAAGACCAGATTCATTATCGTCACGTTCTGATTTTCCCGTTCTCCTTCTCTCTTACTGAAGATTTTGAAGATGTCTGGAAGATTAACTTTTGAAGTTGGGTATCAACATCTAACTGAACAGCACCTCACTATACCAACATTCATCGAGACGGAAAGCGCAGTGAGTGCCGCAATAACATCTTTTACAAGATTTGTATTGGGAACATTTATAGGATTTTGAATATTTAATTACTGCTAATTTTAATGATATATTAACTCAGTTATGGGTATATCATAAATACCTGTTAAATGGCATCAGAAACGCCGTACCCGCGACCAGTAGAGTCATATAAACAAAGTTAAATTTGTCAGGTGGCGCAGTGGTAGTCTCCTGTGATCCCATGGGCTCCGTGCGAGACGAGCGGATCGCCTCGATACGCGCGTACCCACGACCCAACGTCTCGTTCATTTTCACTGTTACTAGGCTTTACAGGACAAAAATATACTGTCCATTTTTGAACATACAGTTGGACGCGATTAAGCGATATTTATCGCATTATAACGCGTATTAAGTCACGTTTACCAACACCATTGTATATTTAATAACATTTATTTCCACTGTCATCAAGAGTCACATCTAATTTAGCATGAAATCTTTTAAGGAATGGTAGGTAACGTAGGTTAATGTCCTATCTAGAGCTACATATTGTTAGTCAATTTAAGTTGCTACATTATTACGCTTATTTCGTACGGGGTTCATGCGGCACATTCAGGTACACCGATATGCAGTTCATATTGCTATTTTCTTTGATACCGTTCACAATTTCTTATAGAATCAACAAAACTTCAGCCGGCTCTACTTGACAGAAAGGTGCGTAAATTACCAAACGGATGACGCATGCGCGGAGAGCATTGATTTTTAGTGAAGGGATTAAAACTCGAGGAATTTGTCGAGGAACAAACAAGGTAAAGTAATGAAGTAAATTTATTTATAACTAAATGAAGACATTCTTATGAGAAATATTAAATGAATTGCATAATACAATAGCAGACACACACTAAGCTAAATGACAATATTATGTAATTTGATCGCGTATAATATAATCCTTAATATAAAGTACAATATGGTCTAAAAATAGATTTAGAACAGGTTTTCATTTACATTGTTCACTTTCAGAATCGTCTTGTTTAACATTTTAGTCACCTTGAATGACAATGTTTGAACGTATAGTGATACAAGCTGATTTAACATTATTGAAGTTGCTTAAATTTGAGGAACCAGAATTTTAATTACGAATTTATCTCCGAATAAGCTCTAAATATCTTCCCATCATCAAGATTACGATAAGTAAAAAAATAATTAAGTAAAGTAAATATATCTATATCTAAAACTATAAGATTTATTATTCTTTAACAATACTGATTATGATACTT
>MOOZ01000348.1:1496002-1510352 GCA_002930495.1 Cecropterus lyciades
TTAATATATTTTCCTTGGCTCAAATATAATTCTGAAGTCCTTAGCAGCTAGGGTTACGCCGTTAACTGGTTCTGTAGTTGGCAGGGGGTCTCCTTTCGGCAATTTAAGAAGGAACTTTTGTAGTAGGTGTGTCAAAAAAAGGAATAGTTCCGATCGAGCTAGCCCTTCACCGATACACCGCCTTCTTCCTAAAATATATTTACAGTGATAAGTATTTAAATAACATAACAAAAATATATATAACCACGTAAAAACCATACACCAGAACAACTTTCCTTCATATCTTACGCATTTAAAAATAGGCAAAGTATTATTAATGAAAATCCATTTAACGGTTTTTAAAGTTAGGCCGGATAACCAAAAAATAACTTCTGTATTAACTATCACTAATTATATCAGTGAATTAATGGCATTTACAAAAAATCATTAATATCATTAATAGATGAAATACAAACAACCAGTTCGGTTTTATTAATTTGTATTTAATTTGTTTTATCAAATTAATTTTGAGGAAAGTTTAATCCCTTTAAAACATAATTAAGTACGCACTAGATAATGCCTCAGAGTTATCAGGTGCATACGTAAATTTCCGAGATTTATACTTAGACACCTTACCAGATCCGAAGGGCATAAGCCAGTCGTCTTGTATGAGGTTTCCATCTTTGGTGAGGAAGCGTTCAGGTCGGAATGTTGTCGGCTCCTTCCAATGCGATCCGTTGTGTAGATCGTATAAGGCGATAAGAATTAATGTGCCCTGCAATATTTTTATCTAACATCAGTGTGTAGTACGTACATTGAAATCAATATTTTTTTATAAGTTTGAAATGGCAAACGAGCTGCATATTGTGAACTGCGTGCTTGCCAAAAGGTAATCGCTGCCTTCCATGGATATCTGTAATCAATTGTATGTAGAATAGGGGTTCTACTTGAAACCGATGGGAGTCGCTTTGAGAACTTACTCACTCCTAAGGACTCAGAGGTTATCTCTCATATAAGTCAGTAAGTATCAACACCTCTCCATCAAATGGCAATATTTACTTCACGCCAGAAATAGGTGTGACAGCGGTACTACCCTCTGCCGAGCACGAGTCTCCTCTCAGAGGGAGAGAAGTTAAGGCTACAGTCCACCGCGCTGACGATGCTAATTAGTAGACTTTATAGACGTTTCAGATCTTTTTATTATTAACGATTATTTCTTTCGTCGTTATTAAAAATGATAATAATCAAATTGTCATGTACATAATGTGTCTTAACATTTTTTTATAAGCAGTTGGGACGGGTAGAGATTAGTTCGTGTCATCAATCATAACAAACAATACCTTTGGTATGACGTAATTTCCAAGTGGCGCGTCTTCCATTGCCGTATGAGGGATTCCCACAGCTGCCACGCTCGATATGCGAAGCGCTTCTAGTATTATTGCCTCCGTGTACACCATTCTGAGAATGTATTTATTATTTTATAAAATAAAAGTAGGTGCAAGCGTACTACAGTGATGAAAACGTGTGACCAGACTACATACCTAGATCTATCACTTAACGCTGGTGGTCGAGAGTGGCCTATTTCGGCGTCAATTTCCATTCTTACTCGATGCTGTATTTCTTGGTCTCTCACTAAGTACAGCAATAGGAACCCTGCAGTGTTATTGACAGTTTCCACGCCAGCTTCAAGGAAATCCAAGCATATAACTTGTAGCTCTTCGTCTGTAACTGAATTGAAAAAATAATTGTTCAAATCGATTCGTAAGTGACGGAATTATTGAGTAACAAACATAAAAGACGAAATACATACAGTCGAATTAAGAACTTCTTTTTTGGAGTCGAATGATCTAATGATCTAGCGAATTTGTAATTCAATCCGGGGTAGGACGTTATCGAAGGATTCGAGTTATTTTTCAAACAATTGAACTCTATTATAAATCCATTTCAGCACATTTTTAAACATACAGAACAAAAGCCTTGAACGGCATTATGTTGGAGGGTTAGAAATCGTCTTTCTCTAATATCGAAAAGGGTCCAGAAAGGCCGAAAGCTATTATGCCTACTATAGACATTTTTTCTTAATTTATGTTATTTTTATCTAGTTTTGAATTATTTCTAACGTACATTTATTAAAGTAATGCTAAGATTATATACCTCTGTTGATTCATTTTACTATCTAAATATTTAAATTAAAATTAATTTAAATATTTTCTATACTAAAACAGTTCTAAGGTAACGTACCATATTGGTCTTATTGCATTGAGATACTGTTTTATATATACTGTATATAATTACATAGTAAATACATTATACATACAATTTTCCTCTTTGTTCTGCGACATTTCAATTAAGAAAGTGTCTATTACATCTCTGGGATTATTAATATCCAAGGTTTGTTGATGTTCATCAATCGTTTCCTGGAATAAAATGTTGATAAAGAAGTTAGTTCTGCCTTCTTTATTATCAATAGTATAGTACTACGTCGTCTTTTTTATTATAATATGAAAATAGAAAATCAGCCAGCAATCTAACTGATGGTAAATATCAACTGGTACCCATGGACATCTGTAATCAATCCTATATAAAATCAATCTTAGCTGAGGTAAGTCACAGATGCGTTGCTACCTCTGCGGACTAAGTTGAAACGCCTGGCATAAGTATATCTCCCTTACCAAACGCTTCAGACAGAACACAGCAATGCATAACACTGCTTTGGCAATGGGAGATCTCCCGCCAGGCTAGGTGATCATGCCTGGGGAGCGGCCGTGCTCCGACAGTCTCTGTTCGGAACTTGTATATATGCAGGATGCGCAGAAAACTCCGATAGCGTGATTCAGAATACGGTGGCGCTATCTATTGATGAGTAGCGGGAGGTCGCCACAACTGCTGTCATTAGGAAGAAACAGGTGTTGCAGTGGTGCTTTTGGAGCCGAATTACAAATAACACCACTTTAAACGACATTATAATGTGATAAAACGAGCGTCGTGATTAAGTAAAAAAGAAACAGATGTTACTAAAATTTCGGAAAAACATCATCCACCTTCTGACGCAGTCGGGTAAAAAAAATCCATTGTACGGAGATTGTAGCGCGCTTAGCGAGCTGTTTTTTGTTTTTATCATTTTAGAATCGAATACTGAAAACAGTTATGAAAGTGTTAGAACACTCTGTGGGTAGACTTCATTTTAAAAGCTTTTTTTGCCTAATAACAGCGTTTAGCGCTGTTGTGCTCTGTGTAGGGATATTTATTAAAATTTATGGTAAAAGTAAAATTCAATAACCAATTATCGTGAGATATTATGGAACAGGTACTTCCATATTAAATTGTATACTTGTTCTACCACCTTGCTTGAACATTTCGTATCAAGTTTTGGTACAACATTGGTGCGACTTTATGCGAGGTTTATTATCCATTTATTTGTTGAAATTTGTGTTTATTTGTAATTTTAATTAGGTGATCCACTACGTGCTTTGGTTTTTTTTTATCACAGTAACATAATATACTTTTTTTTTGTTAAAGTATAGACAAGCACCACACCTCAAAAATACCTACTTATCAAATAACAAAACATTATTTTCTTCATTCATAACAAAACATTATTATTATCAAATTATACGTATGTGTTATTCTGTTCTGAAATTTTTGTTCTGAATGTTTTGGAATAGTTGACCTTTTGAGATAACAATGATCGAAAACAGAGAAAATAAAATTGGCCAAGTGCAAGTCGACTTCGCATAGAAACATAAGGTTCTATACAATCCGTGAATAAACCACCCACAAAACAGTGGGGATGGTAAATATCTTTTACATTTGTAAATTATAATACAATATTTTGATAACATTGTAATAATATAAAATAATAATTTTAAGGATCCGGGGAGTATTTGAACGCCTTAAGAATTATAAAGAGGGGTCTCCTCGAGGCCCGAAAAAGAGGTCCGGAGGGTAAGACGTCCATATACAGTACAAAGGCCCGTGAATCCCGCTATAAATGACTTAAAACCTAACTACGTGTAATGGACCTCCTCTTGTCGTTCACTTTATAGCTTCATTCAATGTACAAAATTTTACTTGGTTAAATTTAAATAGAGTTATATTCTTGTAAACAATGTCATAAAACCTAATAAACATGTAATAATATTTTTTCCTTTCAAATTTTATAAACATTCCGTTGTGACGCAATCAATTACGTTATCATACACGGAACTATGTATTGACAATATTAAAATCGATTAACGCGGAACAAACATACGTCTTGTATGTAGAGCATCTTCAATTATTAACTTTATTTTAATTTTATTACGTGTTGCGACTGCGAAGTGTCTACCATTTACAATAAATGAAGAGAAAATTATTTTAGGGCCCCTAAACTTGTAACTTATTTTTAAGCGTTTTCTGCACGGCGGCTAAAGTAATACACACTTTTGATAAAACGAAATAAATGTCGTACTATTACGGTATATGAGAAAAGCCTTGTCATGGACAGACGAACGGCAAGGGCTTTGTCCGTCAACTCTTTACAGTTCCGACTACGTTTTAGAGTTCCGTACCCAAAGAAAACGTAAAACTGAATCCTATTATTACCCTTTACTATTTGTCGGTCTGGCTAAGAGCTCTATCTCATGCTATTATTATAGCAGCTATAACATATATAACAAATAACCTGTATATTTCCACTCAGATCGATTCATTCATGAATCAATTAATACTACCATATATGTTTTAAATTTTTTAAATTCATAAAAGTACTTTGGTGGCATGAAACCTACCGTTTTCATCTTCGATTACCACATGGCCAATTATTTATTTTTTAATTCGTAATTTTTTGTAAATACACGTAATGTATTATGTATGTATGTTTTGAAAATCATAGCTTTTATTACAAACTTTTATTTAGTTTCGCTTGTCCCAGTATCTGTGTGTTATTTAATGAAATGGCAAGTTTTATATTTGACCTCCTTTCCGATATCCGACTGAGGTGAAATTGCATTCATATATACATACATTGAATCATTTCATATATATTTGGATGACAATACAAAAATATTTCAATGTATACAGACATCACTATTGAATTTTGTTGTATATATTATATATGTCATTATAATTGAAGATTATAGGGCCAGGGCCTTTAAGCGAAAAATAATGTCAGGTCCGTGATCCAAATATTTTATCGCGTTTGTCCCAAACATAAAACTTTTATCGTAAACTTGAAAGTAAATGACATAAACAATTACCTTGAAAACATTTGTTTATTCGCAATATAAAGCTTTTTGCACTATAGCACACTGTAGCTTATTTATAACAGAAATATGAAATTTTGTAGAGTTGGTGATGATGTAATTATAAACATTGACTAATAAGTGCAATTAATTATTTTATTACGTTTCCTCAAAACAATCATTGTTTAAATTTACGTCCATCACTGCAGAGTACATTGTAAGGTATAGCCGAAAACAAAAAAACGAAAACGTGCAATATACATTGCAATGTACGGGCAAAAACGTTAACATTGATCGTTTTAAGGAAACTTAAGGAAACTCGTACTATGTGCATATATCTCAACTTTCTCCGCAGAGCCGCACATAGTTAACGTAAACGCTTTCTACACTCATAGCCCCAAGGATTTCCTCTGTCGTGGGTGCCATGGACATATAAATACGATTACACAAACACCCAGAACTGAAATCTAAACTCATCATTCAGATGTCTGTCTGACCGGAGATCGAACTCGGACGCACTGCGTGTCAGACCGGAATGGTGACCGTTCCACCAAGTGGGTCGTCACTATCGTCGCTATGGTCGTGGTTATGTTAGATTATTGGGGTATTATATTGGGGTAGTCAGCGCCGTGTACTCGTAGCTGCAGTGGGCCAGAACTCTCGCTCCCAGCCGTTGTAAAGCTATGGTCGGCAGCGAGAGGTCTTGGAAAGCTATGAAATCTGCGAGGAAGATATCTTTCAGAAAGGGGTCGTTGAAAGGGAGACAGAGAAATCCTCACATCTGCAGCGGGAAAACCGGGGGTAGAAGAAAGGTTCCCCACGCCCATTACGAATGGGATGGAGAAACTCCAGCTCCATTTTAACCAGAGCTAGGCCCGGATGCGGGCAAACGCTGTCGAGACCACGGACGAGTGCTACTAGCGTACCCGTGGGCCTGACAAAGGGTCTCCAGAGGAACACCGTGGGGTTTTAGGTAGGAGTCTAACATATCCTCTCCGCTGGCCCCACGGTAAAGAGGAACCCACGGTAAAGAGGAATCCAAGGCAAAAAAGTAGCATAGTTCTAGAACTAATGTTTGTTTTAGTTATTAACATTTGAACAAAATCTGAGTCTATTACCAAACCTTACCTTAAGGAATTTATGTAACATGGCATTTATGTTCGCCAACTCGGTATATCCAATCACATTTGGAATAAAATGTCTGAGGAATGGCATGAAGTTGACAATACCTCCACTCATGTCCACCACTTGAAAAGATCTCGTTATCAAATAGCTTAGATTTTTCAGTCGTTCATCCTCCAAATCGTACCTTAAATATAGTACAAACAATGAAATACAAAGAAAATACGTAATAAATATTAAAATAATAAAGAAATAATAATGAGAACAATAAGCTTATTATGAGGAGAATGCGTCGAAAATATAAATTTGTCCTACCACGCCATTTAATTCATAATATGGACCTTTTTATAAATTTGAAATAACAAATCAGCATACAATCCATATGATGGTAAGCGGTCACAACCGTCCAAGTAGATATCATATTTATCTCATACTAACGGTCAAACTTAACGATAACACGGTATACCCTGCAAGTTGTTACCTGCGATTTGTACGCGCAGACTTAAATACAAATATTCAAACCCCCAATTCACCCCCTCATCAAAATAATAATTCACTAGGGCATGTCTTCATCATAAAATAAATATTAGGTAATTACCTATGAAATTGCCGTTTTTCACGAAATAGATGAAGATGATTTTTTTTTCTATATTTTTTATTTCTATCAATCAAAGTAATACATTAATCTACATACAGTAGTTTAATTTGTGCGATGATAAATCAAAGTGAGTATCCTTTCGCTTTTATTTATTTTATTTTTTTATATGATAATGAAGTGGCAAATGACCATGCAGCTCACTTGATGGTAAGTGGCCACAGCCGCCCATGGACGTCTGTAATCAACCCCAAATAAGATCAGATTCTTACCTTAGGTTAGCCACAGATGCGTTGCTACTTGTGAGGATTAAGTTGGAACGCCTCGGATTAGTATGTCTCTTTTAGGACAACCTTCAGAGTTAGAGTCAGAGTTGATATGTATTTACGGAAAGAAAATTATCAAATTTTCACAAAAATATTAACCTTTTGCCAGCAATTAATCTCCACAAAATGTTGATAATTGATACGTCGAATATATGGTTAGCATAGACTGGTTTTCCAGCATCAGCCAGCCGTAATTCAACCAAAGCTTTGCATTCTTCAGAAATATAATGTTCCATTGTCCTACTGCCATAGCCAAAGTTCTTCAAGCTCTGTAGTACGGTGCGGCGAGTCTTATTCCAAAATACGCCGTCGGAAAACACTAATCCTGAAATTTATCATTAAAAACATTGTAAGTAGTTAAATAGTGTACGTAATGTATAGTTGCAAAATAAAAAACAATGACAGGGGTGTTTAAACAAATTAGTCCCTGCTCAAACATTGAAATTCAAACACAATCATGATTGAACATTTTAGGAAAACATCTTTATAAATTTGCATGATTTCAATGTTTTATTGCTAATGCTAACCCGGGGCTACGAAGCATTCGCTTTAAGCGTCGTTTTAAATTTTAAGCGAATTTTAGCAAATTTCATAGGCTTCCATGTGTCCACATACGAGTAGGTACATTTGTTTTTAATACTCAGCGCAAAATATCAGCGCAAATTCACTTTGAGCGACACGGAACTTGACCTCGGATTAAGGTACCTTTTCACCAGAGATATGCGAGATAGTTTTGCGGTAAGTGAGGTCGAAACTAACCTACGAAAGTATTTGACAGTTTCCTTTAAATAAGATACGTTGTGGGATATAGCTAAGCGAGCGAGATACGGGAGATACTAACACACGCTAATTAGAAAGTCACCTATTCTGTTCCATGTATGTAACTTCACTGGTTGCGGATCCTTAGTTTATTTGCACCAGAGTTAAGTTCTGCTATTGATATGAGTCAATTTCAACAACTGGATCGGTTGGTTTTTATATCTTAGCCAGGTATATATTGATGGGCCCAGTAGATTTGGAGCAAATTGTATGTCACATACGACCGAACAAACTTACACACATGTACGGAACCCTAGTAATTTCTTGAAAAGGAAAAAACAGTCGCTATAATAATCAAATTAATATATTATGATATATAATTAAATAACATAGTATGACGCGACAGACGAGGAAACACAACAATATAATTACAGGAAAAATTACCAAAACGACTTATATCACCGCGTGGATTTGAAAGTATTCAATTTAGTTTTTAATTGCACTGTTAGGTGCAATATGTCGTTTTTTTTTTGCAACTACAGATATTTTTGATGTTTTTTTTAACACGTTCAGTGCAAATACACGGCGCCATAGAGATGTTCATGCGCGAGGAGGCGCTGTGTAGATGTACTAGGTTTGTAACGAAGGCCATCTTAGCGGAGACGAAGGCGGATGTGGAGGTTAAGAGGCTCAACTCCGCGAATGCGGAGGTTAACGAAGGTGGACGCGGAGGTGATCTTTACATTGTATAGTTCTTATAAAAAGTTAAATAATTACTAATAATCAAAATTAAGAACGTTACGGAGGCGGAGTTCCGTTACAACCCTAAGATGCACATGGCCGAGTACACGGCGCCCTGCTTCACGAGTCGCGTTAAGTGTCCGACTGAAGCTCGATTTTTGGCCGAGGCCGAAGCCGAAGCCGATCTTACGATTATAGTTACAACCTTCGGCAAAAGCCGAAGCTGAATATTTAAATAATTTACCAATTTGAAAAACGTTTGTATATAAACGTTAACGTTGATTGTATATTAACACCTAGAGCTGATTACAATTACTTTGCAACTTGTCAAAAATCGAAATAATGTGAATTTCAAATACAACGAGTGTGTTCTTACCCCTGGGCATAACCATTTCAGCTTTTAAGCTTCAGACGGTGGCAGAAGTCATTTACCATCAGGTGTGCTGCATGGTCGTTTGCTACTTCCATACTATATAATAGGTCTTTACACATGAAATTGCCGTTTTTCAAGAAATAATTGAAGCGTATTTTTTTCTATATTTTTTTATTTTTATTAATCAAAGTAATCACCCATACAATCAATGCACCTTTGCCAACACATTTGTAGCTTATTGATGCCCTTCTTGAAGAAATCAGCTCGACGGGAGTCAACAAATTCTTTAAAGGCATTTTGTACTGCCTCTCTAGTATTGAATTTTATTCCCGCTAAGAAGTTATCCAAATTCTGGAAAAAGTAGAAGTCTGTAGGCGCAAGGTTTGGTGAGTACAGCGGATGACGGAGAACTTCTGCGTGCAGTATGAATGCAGTAGAACCATCTGCTGTGCAGCATGTGGTGGCGCGTTGTTGTGCAGGAGCAGTGGCCCAAAGCTGGTTGGAGACGTGCGAAATTCTCCATCATTGTGTTCAGTTCTTCACAGCACACATCTTCAGTAGTACTCATACCGTTTGGTAAGAAGCTGTGATGAATTACACCCGCGTTAGACCACCAAACAGCGACCATCACTTTTCTAGGGGTAAGTTTTCATTTATAGTGTTCGTTTGTAGTGTTCGCTCCGTAAACGTCGTTAATGTTGCGTGCTGCTTGTGCTGCTTTGTTGTCACTACGGTACTAATACTCCATAATTACTCGAATTTTTAACGTATCCATGCTGAGTGCGATGTAATCAAAACGCTAATTATTTAACAAATGACGATTTTAGAAAATGTAATTCCATATTTTTAAAATAAAATTAATTTGAAATTACAATTATAAGCCAAAAAATATTTGGATTTGAAGTGGCCAGTACGGCAGAACGGCAAATTCATAGGTAAAGACTTAATATAAAAAAACATACATCTCCTCGGGCTATAGATGAAGACGAGAAGGATAATGAAGACCCTATAATTAACTAAAATCCAAAAATTATTCGTTACAGCTCCATTTGGACCAAATGGAGCTGAAACTAATAATTTTTGGGTGATGCATTTCGGTTGCTATAAGATGATAATATTTGAGATTTGGCAGAACATACCTACTAATCCTAATACTGTTCGAGTACTAGAGTGTCCAGGTGTCAAAGAATTATGCATGTACTACTAATTTCAAGTTCATTTATAATTTTATATATTTTTTCCTTGAAACGATGTGATTGTTTTGTTTTAAATAAACTTATAGTGATTACGTGTACATTTATTGTACACTTAAGCTCACATGAGTTTATATTATTTTTAATTACTTTTGTATTAATTACTTTTTGTGATTATTCGTAATTATAATGTTTATTTCAAGTTAATTTATTACTTCATTCAATAATTTCCTTCAAATGGTTTGATTGTTTGTTTTAATGATTATTTGTGATTATTTAATTAGTTTCCGTGGCATTTGTTCGGAATAATGCCACATTCAATCACGTCTGACGCTGCTTAGCAAAACAATAAATACGGCGGCCAGGGCGGCAAAATACAAATACAAGTAACATGGCTAATATTAACGTGTCAGATGTAGGAATGTTACTGGTAGTGATTTTAAAAGTTGATAGTTCAGTGAAGTTTCAGTAAAATCACCTTAGACACAGTAACGTTGGTGGGTAACCAAAGGCCCTGAAGCAAAAAAAAAAACTAGGGCCCCAAATAAACTTTCTGGTTTATTTATATTATATCGAATGTGGCAGAAATTTTCACTAGTTACAATTTTCCGTCCGAGTCCAAGGGGCCCCCTGTGCTTGTGGCCCCGAGGCACTGCCTCGTCTAGCCCTCCAGTAGCTACGCCACTGGTTAGATAAAGGGAAATAAAAGAGTCTAACAGACTTTGGCAGAATAATTTTGGGACGCAGTACCGAGCTCATTAGAATTATCGTGTAGATATTTCTTTTGACCCTCTGGTTACGTTTATGATGTACCTACACAATTTCAACTTGAAACTGACAAATATTCCGGTTACAAAATATTGATAAGTATATTAAATAATAAAATATATTAAAATAATATAAAGCGACATACGAGCATATGTCGCTTTATATTATATGCTTGATTTTTATTTGAAATTTGCGATTAGAAGCTGCGAGCAATTTGAAAGCGATTTTATTAGTCGCGTTAACGATAGTAGAAAATGGGTCATCAGCCTACAACAACAACCAAGTTAATGTTGATTTGATCAAAAAATTGCCTTTGTATTTTGTAAGGCATAATCTTTGTAAACCAACAACGCCGTGTATATGCCGAATTATACAATTTGCATGCAACAGAATTATGTATTGGTTTTAATACAATCAATAAAATAGTTTCTATATAAATTTATTATGTTATTCTACTAAATGTCCTTTAAATGAAATAAGTTAAGACACTCACCGATTTTTTTGCCAAAACTTCGTATAGTGTAGAAAAACCCATCTGGTCTCCCATCGAAGACTTCTCTCGATAAGACCTCCTTTATCATATCCCTCCCTGATATCACCACTATGTTCAGAGACCCCAACCGTAAGCCTAGAACTGACCCGTACTTCTGGGACCAATGCTGCCAAACTTTGTGGTGGTATTTCCACTTTCTTAAATGCCACCATACTGACAGTAAATTACCGATGACAGGAAACTGATGGGGTCCTAGAAAAAATGTAATAAAATTGTTTCCGTCTTTTTAGTTCAATCTTTATGTTCCTTACCAACATTTATTCACAAAGATGTAACGCTATAAGTATTTGGGCTTTCAGCGTATACTCTTAAAGTAAAAAAACAAGTATGGAGACGAGCTGATTATAAGTCCAGTGGCAATTATTTTCTTGTGGCTATTTATAATCATCCTTAGATAGTATTACGGTGTTACCTGGGGTAGCCATAGATGCCTCATTAGCCCTGAGGACTAAATGAGAACGCCTCGCAAAAGTAGGCACATCTAACTTAATTCAAGTGGACCTTTTATACCAAAATAGCAGATCTAATCATTATTGTTATACGCAGAAATAGATGCGGCGGAGCCTCCGGAGTGAAAATATACAAAGTTATACAACCTATATTGGTTAATTGGTTATTCTATAGGTGATACTACATAAAAAAACGGACGTTTCATAACAATATTTTGTAAGCTCATAATACTTTTTAGTTCATTTCTATAATATCAAAAGTAAATAGTTCTTTGAAATACTTATGTGAGGCATCTGTTTTCGTAGTTTATCGACGACGGATTGCTAACACACTTATTTTGTTCTATATCAATAGTGCCAAGTTACCTTCCCACATCCTTAAAACCAGAGTACCTACAGAACTGAGTCTAATGATATGGGAAGGTGATAATTTGCATTGTAACTTTGTTCTCCGTGATAGCAACGCCTCATGTGTTGCCAACCACAATCAAGACATATATCCTTCTAGGGGTAGACGCAACGGTAAATGGTAACCATTTACCATCAGGAGGACTGCAAGTTTAATTGCTTCTTCACATTATTAAAATTCTCTGAAACTATTCAATTAATTCTTATATCGATATACGTCTTACCTGGTGGATAACTTGCACGTCTCTGAAATGTATCTCTCAAAATTATGATTACAAAAATTAATATTATTATAGACCACATATCAGCTTGCAACTGAAGACGCGTCTAACTGTTGTGTATTATTTTCCAAAAAGGAAACTTCTCATGGCGTGACTATAATTTATGTAGAGATGTTATCACAAAACACGAGCATTGATGAACACTTATTATTCAAATTATCCTTTATGCGACCGAATATTTATTCTAATAAGGCTTATCTGTTGGTTATTCTTTGTAATGGATTTTTGGGTTCATTGGATAAATCTCGTAAGTAATTTTTACTACACATAGTTTATGATACAATAAAA
The DNA here is from genome assembly GCA_002930495.1 of Cecropterus lyciades. Taxonomy (NCBI): domain Eukaryota; kingdom Metazoa; phylum Arthropoda; class Insecta; order Lepidoptera; family Hesperiidae; genus Cecropterus; species Cecropterus lyciades. The sequence continues at coordinate 1,509,060 of MOOZ01000348.1, forward strand.
AATTCACAAATGACAAAATGTTTACCTTCTTCTTTATCGGTCTGTATCATCAATTTTCAATCAAACAATCAATCATCAAATGCGTCGGTTATTGCTTGGAACTCCTGAAATCTTTGTAACTTTAAAAAAAGGGACGTAATTATGATCCATTATAATGGTTTTTTCAAATTGTGACTTGCAATTTGTTTGGGGCTCACCAGTTTTGGAAATGAAAAATCGATGTGAATTACAAAATTTTATTAAATTTTTATTAAAATTATAGAATTTTATTAAAAGTGTTTTAATGAAAACCGTTTGGCGGCGTCTATTGTAGGAACTGAAACTATATAACCGATACCAAGTTATAAAAAAAATTAGTTATATTATAGTAGCTTTTACTCGCGGCTTCGCTCGCGTGTTCAAATTTTTTGACAAACAATCATGTGTGCTAAAATATTTTTTTTAATAAAAAGTATCCTTTGTTTTTTCTAATACTCTAAGAATATGTGTACAAAGTTACATGATTTTCGGTTGAGTAGTTTTGGCGTGAAAGCATAACAAACAAACTTACTTTCACATTAGTATAATATTAGTAGGGATTAGTTTATTCCTGCGACTTCGCCCGCCTCGGTCACGTCTACCACCGTAATGAGTATCCCATATGTCATTAGAAATCTGTCCAGTAGATTTTGCGTGAAAGAGTAACAAACTCACGAAAATCCTCAGAATCTTTCGTATTTGTAATTTTAATACAATGTTCTTGCCACTGATATCTTATATATAAAATTCTCGTGTCGCAATGTTATTTACCTTACTCCTCTGAAACGGTTTTACCGATTTTTACCAAATTTTATATGCATATTCAGTAGGTCTGTGAATCGGCTACTATCTATTTTTCATATTCTTAAGTGATAAGAGGTGTTAACCCTTAACATTTTTTTTTTAATTTTTGGCCACAATATTTTGTTTTTATTATTCAATAAATGGCGTTTAAAATACATATAACTCTAATTTTTTACCCTTTTATCACCAAGCCCTATTTTTTAATAGCCATTTTAGTAATTTAATCTATAATCTATACTAATATATAAAGCTGAAGAGTTTGTTTGTTTGAACGCGCTAATCTCAGGAACTACTGGTCCGATTTGAAAAATTCTTTCGCAGTTAGATAGCCCATTTATCGAGAAAGGCTATAGGCTATATATCATCCTGCTAAGACCAGCAGGAGCGGAGCACCAATGAAGAATGTTTCAAAATCGGGGTTTTTTTTTCTAATGAGAGCTTTCGCTGCATGCGCTGCGTAAACGGTTAAAG
>MOOZ01000348.1:1538411-1548948 GCA_002930495.1 Cecropterus lyciades
TGTTTGTGTGTTCGTCTTTGTGTGTCCATGGCACCCACGACACAGGAGAAAATCCTAGTGTGTGGTTATGAGTGTAGAAAGCTATATATCTAGTCCATGGGCGGCAATGACCGACTAATTCACAATGTTTATAATCCCATTTACATATTATGTAAAGGTTCTGGGCTCTACCTGTTATGCAATATTATTTACCTTAGTTCTGCTTTACATTTTACGAATTAGACCAGAGTAGTACCTGACCCAGTAACTTTTAAAACAACTGTAATTAAATAGAATAGTGTTGCAGTCATACCATAGCAGTTATTCATTAATTCCCTCTTAGGATTGTGTTCAGCTCTTTATAGCTCTCATACAATAATATATGCGAGTGTACATTGCATGCTAATTTTACAACATTAATTAACTCACACTTTCTTCTTCTTTCATATGTGCATGTGGCACAATATGTGCATGTGGCACATATGATAGGAAAAGTATGTATGCAACGAAAGCATGAAACACATATGCGGTTGTAAGCCCGCACAAAAAGAAAAAGCTCTAAGTACATTTAAATTAGTTTTATTGTCTCACCCAGGTGTCCATCTTCTGGTGAAATCCATAAACATTTGACCAGCACAGTTCACCACCGCGCATGTACAAGCTGGTAACCCAGAGGATTCCAGTGCCGACCATGAAATGTTATTAGCACCTGGCATTCGTGACACATTTACCACTTTGTACCCATTGTTGTTGAGAAGTTCACCCAAGTGGCGACCTACAAACCCTGTACCACCACCTGGAAACAGAAATATGACGTTGTTAGGGTATTTATTTACTTGTATTACAAATTGGTATAATCTTTTGTAAAGATATCTTAAAAGTTATAATTTCGTTGTCAATAATAGATAATAAACAAATAAATTATATAAATAACTTTATATGTCCCTGGTGCTGTACCACTGTATACTAAATACCCTATTTTATTAGATAGAGATAATTAGCATATGTCTATTGAATTGTAGCGACCTCCCGCTACTCATGAACAGATGACGTCATCGTATTCTGAAACACGCTATCGGAGTTTTCTCAACATTGTGCATATATACAAGTTCCGAACAGAAACTGTCGGAGCACGGCCGCTCCCCAGGCATGATCACCTAGCCTGGTGGGAGATCTCCCTTTGCCAAAGAATAATTACAGCAACCAAATATGTTCTGATATATTCAACCCAAGTATTTGTGCCATATATTGTCAGTAGTGAATAGAACTACTTCCTCTCTACCCTTGAATGTTGTAGGAGGTGGCTTTGGGAGGAAATCCAGAGAGCCATCTATATGATGGATAGATGGATGGGTATTTAATTCTAGATGTTTGATAATAATCAGTGTGGTAGCACTGGCATTAATTGGACACTGAGTTGGAATGTTATTATTATATCACACACATATAATTTAGAGGTGTAGTCAATAAAAAGGTTCTCAAAGAATTGAAGTCTGGTTATCTCTTGGCATGTGTAGTGAAATATGATCTATATAATTTTCATTCAGAAAGGAAACGTTTTTTTTCGACAATGAGACAGAAATTGGATGAATATAAAAAAACTTATTTGTAAATGAAATTAAAGTAAAATGTTAATCAAATTAGAAAATAAAATCAAATTGATACTTAGCATGTTCCTGTAACTTTAAGAAATTTCAATTTTTCTTATTTATTTCTCCCTCCAAAAATAATGACAAAGTTCATAAATTCTTGAACTTCTGAAGAGGATTACTTCTGGGACAAAAGCCGGCTATAAATCGGGAACATACCGGCGTAGTTACGGCATATACACGTGTAAAACAAGGTAGATACCAAAACGTGTTGTGCCTTAGCAACAGTTTAATAGACATTTCTAATAATATGTGACAATGTTACGTTTATCTTACCGATGAGAACTTTCTTTGCTGCCATTCCGACGTTATATAACAGTGAAGATTCAATTACTTGTAATAAAAAATGTGGATCAGGTACAATTTTATTTCATTTATTACTCTTAATACTCTAAGTTTCTACTTTGAGTCTAAAATACAATGTACATGTGTTTTTCACATACGTCCCGCCTATTTTCGTTAATTTTGGACAACGGCAATAAACCAAAACACAACAGACAGCTGATTATGACAATACTGACAATGACATATAACTGTTACTGTTGTCATTTTGACATACTTTTGTTGTGAACGAATTTAGCGAGCTGTGAACCCTTGTCTTAGATTCCTCTCTTTCAGCACTTTCTACGAAACCTTATTCTTTGAAACTAACTATTCTTAATATTTATTAAAACCTTTAATACCGTGTATATCGAGTCTGTCAAATTGATTTATCGTTGTAATATATTCAAAATATTATAAACGCGTATTTTTTTCACAATGACATTGAAAATCGAATCCTAATATGAGCCATCTGTTTACCCAACTGAAAAGTATTTTTACCTTATTATCTATAAAACATATAGCACATGTGTTTCATAATTGTTATTTAAACAAGCCCTTATTTATAATGATGTATTCCAAATCATGTTATAAAACTATGTAAAAAGTACGCATTTAATGCATTCATAATAGGTTTGTAAAAAAACAAACGAGATATTCCTATTTCCATACATGATAATTTAGTATTAATTATATAATTCATCGTTTTTACTGTTATTATTCATATGACGAATACATTAATTCAGATGTCGAAGTGATAACACTTTAATATTAAATAAATAGCTTTTTGGGGTGCTGTGTCTATGCAACATCGTAATATTTTACTAAATGCAATCACTTCAAGAGTCAAACAGCATATTAAGTCTCCGCGCGAAAATTTTAAATGATAAATTACAAGTACTTTTCAGGACACCTTCAGGTTTTATAAAATAACGTTTTTAACACTAAAATATTTTTCACAAAATACATAATATCCCAGTCTAATTATTGTGGCTTAATTCATAAACGTAACATAAAAAGCATGAAATGACATAGCATTGGTTTATGTAATATTCATTTATTCCTACCCATTAATACTGTCATGCCATTGTATTGTTTGGTATTCAATATGTCCTGCACTATCGCAGCACGCGAGAACTGCTAATTTATTCACTGACACTGCCAAGCGACCAAATGCAACTAGGTTTACAGGCCTCAACAATGTCTTCGAGTTATGCATACATCGGACCATGTATGTTGCGTGGAACTTCACTGGATCCCCTGAAAGAATGAAAGAAATTGTACAACCACCCAACCAGAAGCCATAACATGATCGACAACAAGAATATCACTAAAAAAATAATAGCCAATGTGCAGTTAGTCTATTGCAGCATAAACGAGCATCCAGTCCATCTAATGGTAAGTGGCCACTGCCGCCTCACACTCCTCACACAACCTCAGATAAGATCAGTCTCAAATATGTGAGGACTAAGTTGGAACACCTCAGATAAGTTTGTTTCCCTTACCAAACCCTTCAGATCAGAACAACAGCATCTAACACTGCTGTTATTAGGCAGAAATAGGTGTGGTGGTGGTGCTTCCGAAGTTGAATTACAAAGAGTTCTACCACCTTTAACTGTAACTATTAAACTTATAACACCACATAAACAATATTTTGATGTCACAATCAATTTTAGTTAATGTTTATATACCTGGGTATACTAGAAAATCAGCTCCAAATTTAGATCCATTAGTTATATAATTTCCTTGTTCCCATAAATTCTTGTAGACTGCAAAGCGTACAGAAGTCTCACTCTTAGGTAAATCTGAATTTATCACATTTAGATCCACTTTTTTTGTTTCTGTTAACAAATTAAGTACAAATATAATATCTTGAATAGAAATACAAATATTAGTTTCGCTGGAAATTACAAAGATTTTAATTATGAATCCCTTAATTCTTAATGGAAGTAGTAGCTTCTGAAGTCCACTTTAGTGTGGACACTGGCTGACATACATATTTATGAAGCAACCCCAAATTGCTTTCCGTAAAGATTTAACTTTGAAATGTTGAAACTTATTACTTGTAGATAATAATATAAATGTTTGCCTTATCATTCACATCATATCATGATTAAAATTATGCAGCCTGTACTGCTATTGTAAAAATAAAATAGGTGTTATGGTATCATCATCTTTCAAACCACCCTCTGTGAGCTTAGTTGGAATGTTGTATTGTTTTAGATGGAGTTCATGTGAAAAAATAGTCATAAGAGATAAATGTAATAACAATAACGAATGATAATGAAATGATGAATGGTGAAAAATGGTCATAACAAATTAATACCATAACAGCAATATCTATTATTAACCTTTTTTTTTTGTTTTTGAGGGGGAAACCTTCAAAAGGTAACTGCCGTCGTGGGAGTGACGCCAGTTTATGTGGGAATTTTACTGCACTAAAACCCCCCTGGTGGCCGCCCTCGGCGCTGTGAAGAGGACTCCAGTATCTCCAAAGGAACGCAACCGGAGTCCTCTGAGCGCGTTGCCTTATCGGGCTCCACCCAGGTTAGCGGCTGGGCCACTGGTCTGATCTTTACGGTGGTATTACCACACATACTGCCGTCCTTCCTGGGGTCGCCCATTTTCAGCACTAAATTAAGTATATAAATAATGGAGGTAGAGTTCTGGGAGTTCCGAAAAACGAAATACTTTTTTTTTTATATTAATTTGTTGATAATTTTTGCATTTGTTATCATGCAGTAAAATCCTTTGAATACATATGTCTAGACGTCATTCTGAATCCAATGAGTTATCGCACATATTTTTAGGACCTTTATCAAGATTTAACACATTTTTGAACTTCTCCACTAAAATAAATGTATATTTAAGCAACTTTGTCTATAACAAGAATTACGTAATTTTAAAGTAAAATTGCTTACCTGTTGCAATATAATGTTCAGTAGGCAGATGCACCAAAACATGAGCAGGTGCTAAATTAGGCAGCTTGTCAATTTCTTCCTGTAATAATGTCTGCTTATCCAATTTGACATCTGTTTGAGAGTAAACAATTGCTTTGAAAAACATTCCTTTATTAAACCCAACAATATTCTTTTGGTAAATTGTTTTAAAATTCCGTGTCCGAAGGGTAAAAACAGGACCCTACTACTAAGACTCCACTATCTTTCTATCTATCACCAGACTGTATCTCATGAACATATTGTGTAGATAGTTGAAATTATCAAAGATAGCATATTTCTAATAATATAAAAGAGGGCTTCCATATAACAAAAAGGTTTATTTGCCATATTTTAGAAATAATGGTATGGAATGCTTTGTGCACGAGTCCAACTTGCACTTGGCTTTTAATAGTTATATTATGGCTAACAGTTACCAGTTTCTCCTTTAGATAACAACTTCTTCTTTTTTCCAGCAAAAATTATATCTATCTTTTGTGTTAGCTGTTCGATTCTTTGTTTCCTTAAAGTTTGCGTTTGCTCCTCAAGTAATCTGAAAATTGAAAAATATCTTGATTTAATTTTAAGCACTAAAAATTTTTTTGTAAAACTAAAGCCTAAATAAGCATGCAGCCTACTTCATGTGGTCACTGGCCATGGATATTCAAAGAGTAAATGAAAGGGACTAAAGTCAAAACCTATGCAATTTAAGTCGGAAACTAGATATTGCTCCTAATATCATAGCCTATCATAAAATGCAAATACAATATTGATATTATTCAAAATGCTAATTTCGAATCAGGTCCCTATTCACATTGTGTGATATATAGAAGAAACTCCATATAGGCCGTAATAACTGCCTGAAGCCAAACAGATGAGTTGCCACTGGTGTCTACGATATTCACAGTAATTAAAAACGCTTTTATTATTACCACAGCTATTATTATTAATACGAAAATGGTATAAAAACTTACTTTTTTTCTAAGGTCATAATTTTTTTCTTTTCTTCATCATTTAGGTTTTTTACAATATTTGGTAATTCAAATAATTCGCATGCGCCCAGTCCTACTAACAATCTAACTTCCTCCGCCATAAGAGCCATAGGTAGCCCTATAAAAAAATTAACTATCATTTAAGCGGACAAAAAACAATTAAGTACCTTTTTAAATATTTTCTTAAGGCTTGAGAGCGATAAACGAAGGTACAATTATTTTGTAAATCTAATGATTAAAGTCGAATTTCTTCCACAGAGCGAAAATTACATTTAAACATATTATTATGAATTACCTAGAAAGTCATTTTGTCTAGGAAATGCTGGAGCGGAACCAATCAGTGCTCCACATATTCTGTATTTGGTGCGCAATGTGTGCCAATCTAAAATAAAAAAGTAAAAAAAATTGAAGTCGAAATGCAATTTAATAAAAATGTTAACAAGCTGAGATTCAAATCACCTTCAGAGTTCCACACATAAGCCGCTCCATTCTCAACGTAAAGAGGAATCATGCTGTTTATTTTAATGATCACATTTATAACAAGTTAAAATACACCGGCAAGTATTTACACGGCGCTTTAAATAATATTTATATTTTGTCAAATTGACAACTGATAATTGACATATGTCAACAACCCAAAATCTACGGAGCTGTATATTTTTGAAACACATTTAAAATAAATGTTTCTACTTGCCACAGACAACAAAATATAGAATTACACGAAATGTAAGTACTTCAAGCCTTTATAATCTATGTATTATAAGCATATTGTCCAATAGGATAAGGTCTTTATTCTTTACATAGTCTGTGATTTCAATAGTAATTAAAATAAAGTCTGTCAGCTGAAAATGAAAATAGACTTTTTTTATCGCCGTCTGTACACCAGATTTCACTTTATTTAAGTAAAAATATACTAAAAATTGTAAATTTCGGTATAATTAGATAATATGGACGATCCTGAACTAGAAAGAATTCGTCAACAACGCCTTGCACAGCTACAATCTCAACATGGAGTGAGTATTTATTGTTTGCCTGCTTATGATTTCATCTAACCTAAAAATTAAACTTATAAGATGTATTTTTCCTACATAATATGTAATATATTCCTTACTAAATGTCCTATCTGTCACGTATAACTTTCAATTTGATATTTTTAAAAGCATTTGCGCTTAAGTAATCACGTGAATTGATTTAAAATGTGTATATATACTGTTTCAGGGCACAGGAGATCAAAACCAAGCTAAGGCTCAAGAAGAGCGTATGCAAGCTATGGAGGAGGCGAAACATTCAATACTCGCTCAAGCTCTCAGCCAAGATGCAAGAGCCAGATGTAATAAGATATTTATTTAGCTATTCATATATCAATCACATTCATAAAAGTTTCATGTCAATATCAAAAATAATATTATTAAGGTTTAAATACATTCTATGACTAATGTGCTAGACCATAATTTCCCATTTTCTTTTATACTAAAACTCATACAGGTACCAACAACAAAGTAATAAGTATATTTGTTTCTGTCAACACATAATGGTGTTGCTTTTGTAAATATCAAACTTACTTTCTTATTCTTCTATTTATCCATCCATCAGCCCTTGAAAGCCCACTGTTGGACATAGGCCATCTCTAATTTGCACCTCTCTGACTGGACATGCCTGTGGTCTTCTTCAGGTCATCAGTCTACCTGGTCAGGGGGCAGCCTATACTCCTTTTGCCCAGATGGAATACGAAAGACTTTTTCTTATTCCTAGGGAATCCCTAAGAGGATACCAAGTTTATAATCATTCATAACTAAATGCAACGAAAATATTACTTTTCAGAAAAAAAATCACTTGGTTTTCTAAGAATGATTTCTAAAAAGGGACTTAAATTTTGAAGTGGCATACAATTGTTTGCATTGTCCTGTGACTTAGTATAATGTTGCAATGCCCCAATGGTATCCCAACTTAGTGTTCTTAAGTGACCACAACGCATGCGGTTTGCAGCAGTTAAAAATTAACTTATAAAGGCAAAGAAAAGATGGTTTTTGATTCCAAAAAATCATATAAAATTATTTATAAAATTAATTAGTATGGGTGTAACATTAAAAGAAACCATTTAATGTTTTGTAGTAAAGTCCCAAATGCATGAATTGTGTATTTTAACTTCATGTCAGTTCTAGTAACTAGATTCTATGTCAAACTTAGTACTTAGATTAGGCAAAAAAAAAATATGTACCCTATACTGAACATAGTTTCCGTTTTGTTCTTTTTTAATTTTTATTCTTATTTTTTATTTCACAGGTAATTTAGCCATTTATGCCAATTTATGTATCTTGCTTCTTAAATACTAATGTATCATTATTTGTTTCAGTAAACACTATAAAACTCAGCAAACCAGAAAAGGGTGCAATGGTGGAAAACATGATCTGTAGAATGGCTCAGATGGGTCAGATGCGCACAAAAATATCCGAGCAAGAGCTTATACAGTTGTTGGAATCCCTTAACCAACAGATGCCCAAGTCATCAAGCACTGTCAAGTTTGACAGAAGAAGAGCAGCATTAGATTCGGACGATGATGATTTCTAGCATTTGCATAAGTCATTATGTCCTTTAAAAACACTGACATCAATAGACCATAACATTAGTTCATTACATTTTAATATTTTGCTATAAGTTCATAATTAAAATTGATATCAGTGTTTGAAACAGAAGACTGTTGTGAACTATTACATATTTGGTTACTTGCACATTTGCTTTCTTGCTTAGTATTTATCATGTATCTCAATACTTTTGTAACACATTAAATAAACTTTTATTTTAAGCAAATAAATTACATTACTAATAAAGGTCTCAATTTTCTACCTTGTGTTATGGGATTATTAAGCCTGAAGTGCCTTAATAAAATTCCTTAATAAATGTATCATGCTTATTTAGTTTTTTATATTTATGATTCCTAAGTGAATAGCAATAATATTATTTAGATATCAAAAATGGATTGTGTATGATAAAAAATGTGTTTTCCTTATTGAGATGGCTATTACTTTTGGATTGGCTTTGCATTTTGCGTCGCATTTTTGTTATAAATAGCCATTTAACAAAGCACCTATTAAATGTTATAATTCAATGTTAAATTGTACATTTACATACTGTTCTATTATATTGGAATTATAAAAAAAAATAACAAAAAATTCACACCGACTTATATGGCACAAAGAGCAAAAGAAAAATTGAATATATGTTGGTTTCTTTCATACACAGTACATAGTCCGGAAGACGGCGCACCAAATATTTATGTATAATTAATGAGCGCCGACTTCAGAACTATGTAGTGTGTATGAAAGAAACTCACATAAGTATATTTAAGTTATTTTTTTCCTTTTTTTGTGCCATAGAAGTCGGTTTCTATTTTTTGTTAAAAAAAAATTCACGCTCTTTAGCGATATTACACTTTTTGTCTTCACATAATGTCACTAATTTTGCTTCGTAAATATAAATTTACACGAAAACATAAATTGAAACATACATAAATACAAACGTAAATTCATGCGTAAAGCCATGAATAACAACACTTATAAATTATATAGAGGTGAATGAAGGTTAGGTCTGTATTTACACAAACTGGGCGCACCCGCTCACTAAGCGAGTTTTATGTTTTCTATTATGTTCCAACCTAACCTAACATATTGGATGGCAATATAAACCACTACAGATCAACCTAATCCTAAGCTATAAATTCGGCTTGCAGTACCCTAAATCATCAGGTTTGAGGAGTTGAAGGTCAAAATTTTCATCTTATGTCTGCAAATTAATCTTACGGCATATACGTAAGCACCAAATGGCCAAATTCTATGGTCTAGGTTCCAAGTACCCCTCCATAATCAGGGTTGAAGAGTTGAAGGTCCAATTTGACTTCTCATGTCTTTGCTTAGTAATCGTATAATATATCCGTAAGCACCAAATGGCTAAATCTTATCGCTTAGGCTTGCAGTACCCTGCATCATCTTGTTTGTTAAATAAAAAAAAATGACATAATCGGTTCACCCAGTCGAAAGTATCGAAGGTTCAAACATAAAAAAAGATACAGTCGAATTGAGAAACTCCTCCTTTTTTGGTTAAAAATGTGCTATAAAACATCGAACTACTAAATCAATATTGATAACAAAACATATTTGGCTTTTAGCTTTATTTTAAAACAGTAAGCTTTTCTGAAATAGAGTTAAATATTTATTAGAATGTTTACGTTAAAATGTACATAACATGTGGTAGATAGAGTCAGTGCGTCGCCAGGAGGAGGAGAACAGCTACTCCACTCTAGGAATATCTCCCCCCTGCCGTTATAGTTCTATACACCCATGGTTTCAGTTAGGGGAACCTGTCAGTTTTTTGAATTTTGAATTTTGATTTAAAAAAGAATAATGGCGCTATCTACATACGTCAGTGTAGTGTGCATCGATGTAAAGATAATTTAATCAGCTACATAATTAAAAAAAGGGAAAACTGTCCAAGGTACAACAAAACAGTTGTATCTAAGACAGTGTCCATTAAACATGGACAGAGAACTTTCTAATCGACACAATCACTTTTATTAACTATAATTCTGTTGAAATATCAATAGTGATAATGATTTATTCATATTAGCGCATGTAATTAATTTGTATCAATTATTTTACTCAAAACA
>MOOZ01000348.1:1554643-1565303 GCA_002930495.1 Cecropterus lyciades
TCAATTTGATGTCAATATTATATGAAGACTTCTGAAGAACTTGCTTAATGTTACTATAGTATAGAATTTACATAATTATTCTGGTTCTCCGTGTGTTTATTTCGTTTATTCCCACACAATATTTATTGCCTATATCAATATAGTGAATATGTGTGACTATATGAATATAGTGAACGGTGAGGTGATGGAAAAGTGAAGATTTTTTATTATTCACACATACTAAATAACGTATTAATTTCAATGTTAGTAACGAAGTTAATAAATATTTTAACAAAACAATTTTCTTAGTCGATCTGGCGACCTTAGTAATTTAGCGTGAAAGATATATTAAAGTCGATTTACAAATTTATGAGTTCTAGCGTAATTCAGTAGCAAAACTTCTCTGTAGACTTCAGGTACAACTTTTGTTATACTGCGGGTTTAATCCGGAGTACCGAATGTGACAAATTTCTCATTCGACGCAAACTATTAACGCAGTGCAGATGAACTGTCGAGTGAATTATATATCTAATTAAAAAATTATATTTTGCAGCTTATTTACTTGCTGAACAAGGATATGACGTGTGGATGGGCAATGCACGTGGTAACTACTATTCTCGTAAGCACCTCAGGTTAAACCCGGATGCAATTCTTAGCGCTGCCTTCTGGCAATTCTCTTGGGATGAAATAGGAAACATTGACTTGCCTACAATGATCGACTACGTTCTCGAATACACTGGGAAAGAAAAATTACACTATATAGGACATTCCCAAGGAACTACTGCATTCTTCGTGATGGGATCCCTACGTCCAGAGTACAATGCGAAGATTATCTCAATGCAAGCTCTGGCACCAGTAGCATATATGGCCAACAACAGACACCTCTTGTTTGTCGCGTTAGCACCTTATTCCAGGGACATATCAGTAATTATTTTCATATTAACGTCATAAGGTTGATAAAAATTGTTTATCAAAAAGTTCACTAACGTAATTACGATGGTTGACGTTTCAGCTCGTTGCGAACCTGATTGGCTTTGGCGAATTTGCACCAAATAATGCGTTAATGACGTGGGCAGGACAAGCCTTATGCAGCGATGAAGGCGCTTTCCAGGCTGTATGCAGCAATATCATGTTTTTAATAGGAGGCTGGAACAGGGAACAACATAATGCGGTAGGTAACTAAACATACTATAAGGGACATCAAAAGAAGAGGGAGTTCACAATTATCCGAACATTCGATACAACATGAAGTGTTGTGTAAGCTTATTTTTAAGATTAGAATATTTGTACAGTTTACCCATTCAAATATTCTTCGTGAAGATTATTATTCGAAAATGTTCATCTTATTCTAAAATTTTAAGATATTTTTTAGAGTAATATTAACTTAGTAAATTTAATTTCATCTCTTGTAGACAATGCTGCCAGTAAAACTAGGCCACAGTCCGGCTGGTGCATCCGTGAGGCAACTGGCCCACTACGGACAAGGCATAGAAGATAAACGCTTCCGCCGCTACGATTATGGCACGGCTAGAAATCTTCTGATATACGGCAGACTAAACCCACCGGCATATAGATTGTCTAAGGTTACGGCGCCGGTATTTATGCACTACTCCGACAATGATCCGTTTGCACACATAAACGATGTCAAAGCACTATTCAGAGATCTAGGTGCACCTATAGGCCTGTTCAGGGTCACAAATGCACGATTCACCCATATTGATTTCGTGTGGGGTATAGATGCGAAGACTTTGGTGTATAATAGAATGATTAATCTCATGCGAGCAATGGATATAAACAGTTAAATTATAATCAAAATCATATTAAAATATGCCGAACATATGTAGAGCAAAGTGATATTTAAATTAAATATGTTTCACTTCAAAACAGTTTTTAATTCATTACGATCTAAACGTACCAGTAGGTCGTAGTAGTGATATTACCTAATAAAATGATAAGGATAAGAAATTAAATTATCAAGAGAAATTTCACCACAATTGCCTAAGTACGAGATCAGATACCCATAATAGTAACAGTGAAGTCGTCGAGGCGATATTATGTATAACATTAAGATTTCTTCAATTGTATGATTGTTTATCTTTAGGTATCCATTCGCATTAAAGTACCTACATATGGTCATATATCACCTATAGCATCGTTAGTTTAAGGGAAGTACAACAAAGGCAACCGGCAACAACAAATCGTTGTCTAGACTCAGTAGCGGTCCGGAATAAATATAATGTGAAATTAGAAAAACTAAATGAACTGAATATGAATATTAGTTCTATTATTTTTGATGAATATTATTTTTCGCACTATTAAATTACGTGAAATAAATCTGCAACAACATATTCTTTAATTGTTTTTTTTTTTTTGCGATGTTGCGATTTGAGTTCAGCCAAATACCGCACGAGTTCCATGATAAAGGATCAATAACACCATAGTCACACTGTATGTAGTTATTTATTTCTGATATTCCTATATACTGCTCCATATTCTTAAGTTATATAGACTTGTAATAATAAACAAATTTCAAAGACGTAGTAGACGTAATAGAAATATCTAAATGCTATTTTAATATATAGGTACATTTACTATAAGTAAAATATAGATAAGTGTATAATTATATGTACCTGGTTTTGATGTAAATATAGTAAGATTCAGCAACGTAAAACAATAGGAATAGATTTTATTTACCACACATTAATAATTTACAAAAGATTTAAGGCAAATGCAAAGTATCTTGCTGGTGTGGAATATATTTGATTTCCAACACTGTCGTTACGCTGTATGACTTGTATGACCGGCAGCTCCAGCGCTCTCTAAGTAATGTTAGTTTTATATTAAGTCGATATTAATGATACCGCGCTATGGATGCGCGGTGTCTAACATAAACTAAAAGACAAACTCCACTTCATGCTCAAATATGCTAAAATGCATGTATTCTAAATGATGACAGCTAACCTTCATACGAAGCTGAAGACTTAAAAGGAATTATATCAGCTGCCGAAATGGATTATTATACTACAAGAGTATTCACTGTATTCACCGTCGCCTATGGATATTTGCAACACCAGAGGCGTCATCAATGCATTGCCGGCTTTGAAGGAGAGTTCTTTTCGCACCTTTTTTAAGAACCCCATGTCGTAGCGCTCGGGGAATACCTGAGAAAGAAGTTTATTCCACAACTTGCACATCCGTGGCAAAAACGAGCTTGCTAACCTAACCGTGAAGGACTGGCACGAGTCCAGTTGGTACGGATGGAACGTCATCCTTCGAATGGAACTTCATTCATCATATCATATCCTCAACATTGCAAAGTCGGTAGAACACGCAGAGGGAGCCTATGTCTCTCCATAGACTCAAAGGTTCTAACCGAATGGTTATCTTTGCGTTGTTGACGATTCAGATCGTGCGCTTTTACACGGAGTCAAGGGGGTTAAGTTGATATTAGGGCGCTCCAGCGCAGAGATTCGAGGAGTACTCCATCTGAGGCCTCCCTTATACCTTATAAAGCATGAATAGATGCCTGTCATTAAAGTACTGCTTGGCTCTGCTGACAATACCCTGTTTCTTGGATGCCAACTTGACTTTCCTTTACAAATGGCAATATTCATCACAAGAGCGGAATTTCCTGGAGCTTTGCGCTCCCTGCATTTTTTTTGCGGTAAACGCGCAGAAATAAGTTTTCGTCTGCACAGCAATGAATGCTGTTGATTTATTGCTATATGTGATTGATATGCAGAATTAACAGTATGAGAAAAAGGATACATCCCTGAGGTACACCGGCGTTAATGGACCTCGTGTCTGAGCACTATCCGTCGACAACAATCTTGATATGCCACTTAGACAGAAGGCTCTAACTGTCAATATGCATAATCTCTCGGGAAGATCGCAAGATGGAAACTTCGGGATTAGGGCCCTGTGCCAGACCCGGTTAAAGGCCTTTGCAATGTCCAGGCTTACTGTTTACACCTTCCTGTTCCTCAATGGCTCGAGCCCATCGGTGTGTGAGGTAAATCAGAGGATGACCAATGACCCTTACGAAAACCATAGTGGTAATTGCTGATCAGTTAGTGATCCTCGAGGTATCCCAGGTGCTGTGTGTTGATGACTCGTTCCATGACCTCTAAGAATAGGGAGGTTATCGCAATGGTCAGGTCACTTTTGTCACTTTCCACGAAAATGGTATTTGTGCTATGTAAGTAAAGTAAAACTTAATCATAATAAATAAAGAAATCGATTAAATAATCACTGCAGCCCATTCGGACATCCTATTTTTCATATACCAAATTTGAGCTCTTATAGAAGCTACGAAAGCGTGATTCAGAAAGGGTGCAGCGCCATTTAGTTGTAGCGCCGACCATTGCTTTCGTAACGCATTTACGTTTCGTCAAGTTTCAAATCACAAATCTAAAAAAGTTTCAAAGTTCATTTCAAAAATATATGGTTAAAATTGATGAACATGCAAACCGCGTTTCAAGTGAATCAAGGTAGTGGCAAAATTTTAGATATACTAGGACCTAAGCCCATTAAAGTAAAAACGATGTAATCAAGTTCAATCGTAAATTTTTTTGGTGGGGCCCCCCCACTTATTTATATGCCTCTTCTAAGAAACCCTTTAAGCGGGAAGTTTGATCCCCCGTGCCCATACAAAAACTCTTAATCCAGCCAGCCATCGGGTTCTGCTAGTAACTAATATCATTACATTGACCGAAGAATTTTAAGTCATAATTGACCACGGCAGATCTGTAAAAATTAAGTAATATGGAAGCATTTCCATCTTTCTACTAATGTTTCATCGCGAAGTTTTCCTTTGTTATTGAATCGAGTGATAATCTTTAATATATCGAATACTTTCGCATTATAATTGTCATACGATCAAGATTTGAGTGATATTAAAATGATATAATCAAGTTAGTCCTTTGATAATATATGTATAGGTACACGATAGCAAATATCATTGTTTTTAACGTACTTACTTACCTGAGTAACTTAAAAACATTTAATTATGACATGATTAGTAGTTTGTAACTACCCAGATACTAAAAGTATTTGGTGATCTTTAGGAAAAAGTAAATTCTGTAGGTAGACATAATATTAATAAAATTTATATGTTTATGTTTGAATTAATGAAGGGTACATAATTATGTACCCTAATTGATCTAATTAGATCAGTACACGTTTCCACTCCTTTTTTGAAAACATAATTTTGCAATGGGCCCATCTTATGAGTGGAACTATTACAAAATTGAGATTTCACCGTTACAGCAAATAAGAATCCATACACCAAGGTACTTATACTACGCATTAGAAGGATTTCCACCACATATAACGTGGGACTTCGTCACATCTGGTTGTAAGTTAAGAAATTAGCATGCATTAGACCTTTACTATGCACTAATTTCGTATGTACCTATATGCCTACGGAAATAAGCGTCCGGGACCTGGCTGTAATCTTATTTGTTGCCAAAAGCGATAGATTATTTGTACGTCATATAAAATCATTTATCAATATCATGATTGTTCCCGATTATATAAATACTGTAGATCAGTGGTTCTCTCCTATCAGTTTATTTCTGATTGTTGTAAGCCATGTTAGGTGTGAGCCTGGCGTTAGGGGCGTTGCTGGCCGTTGCGGCAGCCTCGCCTAATGCGGCAGACATAGAAAAATTGATGGAGACATCAGATTTTGGAGAGAGATATTCAGACAATGTACTCGAAGATGCTCGCCTTGATGTCGTAAGTTATCATACTTTTAATCGTAACTGAGTTACCTGGTACTGGAGTATTCCTGCACTTACATATCATTAATTTATTTTATGTGTAAATCATGTATTTAAATTATTTTATTATATATTTTTTTTTTATAAATCACACCAAGAAAAAACAAATTAGAAATGATAAATACATAGAATGCGTTAGTATGATACGTCACGGAATGTCGCAAAACCATAAGAAAAACTAAACCTACTGTTAGATATCATTAAATAATGGTGAGTCTATTTAGAGAAAATAAATTTGGCGTGGCCATCAGAAACCTTCGTTTTTTAAAGAGTGACTTGTGTAGATATTAAAAGTAGTTTAACCTTTTATGATTCGTAAATTAAATACCACCACCCCAAAATATGCCTACTAATAGCAGTGTTAAGCGCTTTTGTATTTTGGCTTGAGGGGTGTGGTAGCGCATATATACACACATATATCCGTGGCGTTCAAACTTTATAGCAACGCATGGTCCAACCTTATTTAGGACTATAATCTTATCTGGGGTTGATTGCAGTTGTCTCTGGGCGGAAGCGATCGCTTACGAACCAAGTGGTCTGCATTCTCGTTTGCTGAATTAAAAAATATGTTATAATTAATTAAGTATATATTAAATTAAGTGTATATCCACAGCCCGAATTAGTCCGCAAATATAATTATCCTTTGGAAGAGCACTTTGTAACG
Organism: Cecropterus lyciades; assembly: GCA_002930495.1. Lineage (NCBI taxonomy): Eukaryota > Metazoa > Arthropoda > Insecta > Lepidoptera > Hesperiidae > Cecropterus > Cecropterus lyciades. The sequence continues at coordinate 1,561,070 of MOOZ01000348.1, forward strand.
ACGCCAGATGGATACATATTGGGCATGCACCGCATCCCGCACGGGCGTGATGCAAACAATGTACCAGATCGCAACAAGCCTGTTGTATTCGTGATGCATGGCCTGCTCTGCTCGTCTGCTGACTTTGTGCTTATGGGCCCCGGTAGTGCCCTTGGTAATAATGCCTTTTTTCTCTAAATAATTATTTAAGTTATTATTCAGTTTTATGCAATATCAAGACTTAAAATCCTGCACAATATTAATATGAATTAGTTGTGCAAGGTATGTACAGACATCTAAATCATAAATTAAAATATTTGTTTCGGGTCTTCGTGACCTGTTTTTGAGTATTTTTACACAATACTTATTTCCTGGATGTTCCACAGATCAAAATATAGAGTATAGCAAATCGCTGGAAGAGTAAAGCAATTTTATTATTCATATCTGTTACAAAATAGAGGAATCTTTAAGTTGACTGGTTGTAGTTTAGGTTAGTTGTCTGAATGTCCTCTAGTGTAAAGGATATATTTAAGCAGATTTACAAATTTAGGCATTGTATTGTAATTCAGTAGCCCGATTTCACGTTACATCTCTACTTATTCTCTGTTACGGTTTTGAACAGGAGCAACGAATGTGGCAGAACCTTTCTGACGCCAGTTACCTATGGCGGTGCAGATAAATTGTTGTATGTATTATATATTAAATAACTAATTATCTTTTGCAGCTTATTTACTTGCTGAACAAGGATATGACGTGTGGATGGGCAATGCACGTGGTAACTACTATTCTCGAAAGCATCTCAGATTAAATCCGGACGCAATTCTTAGCACCGCCTTTTGGCAATTCTCTTGGGATGAAATAGGAAACATTGACTTGCCCACAATGATCGACTATGTTCTCGAATACACTGGGAAAGAGAAATTTCACTATATAGGATTTTCACAGGGAACTACTGCATTCTTTGTAATGGGATCCCTTCGTCCAGAGTACAATTCGAAGATCATCTCAATGCAAGCTCTGGCACCAGTAGCACATATGGCCAACAACCGTCACCTTTTGTTTGTCGCGTTGGCACAATACTCCAGGGACCTATCAGTAATTATTTCCGTATTATTGTCGTTACTTTGATAAAAATTGTTTATCAATAAGTTCACTGACGTAATTATGATGTTTCTCGTTTTAGGTCTTAGCGAACTTGATTGGTATTGGCGAATTTGCGCCAAATAACGCGTTAATGACATGGGCAGGACAGGCCTTATGTAGCGATGAAGGTGCTTTCCAGGCTGTATGCAGCAATATTATGTTTTTAATAGGAGGATGGAACAAGGATCAACATAATGCGGTAAGTAAATAAACATGCATATTTTTTAATAGAGACTTATAAAGAGAAGGGAGTTAACAATTACCCGTACATTAGATACAATATGAAGCGTTGTGTGAGGTTAAACTTTTTTAAACAAATGGGATAGTACCCAGACAAATATTCTTCGTGAAGATTATAATTTGAGAACTTCCTTTTTTTTTCTTGAATGTATGTATTTTTGTATATAAGTCTTTTAGAGTAATCTTAATTTCAAGAAAATCATTTCAGAAAAACGTTCATGTTAAAAATGTTTGTAATGTTGATTTTTTGAGTAATATTTTAGTAAATTATATTTTTAGAGTAATATTAACTTAGTAAATTTGTAATTTTATCTCTTGCAGACAATGCTGCCGGTCATACTAGGTCACACTCCGGCTGGTGCGTCCGTGAGGCAACTGGTTCACTACGGCCAAGGCATAGCAGATAAACGCTTCCGTCGCTACGATTTTGGCACAATTAGAAATCTTCGGGTATATGGCAGGCGGAACCCACCGGCATATAATCTATCTAAGATTACGGCACCGGTGTTCTTGCACTACTCCGACAATGATCCATTTGCACACGTAAACGATGTCAGAACACTATTCAGAGATCTAGGTGCACCTATAGGCCTGTTCAGGGTCACAGATGCCCGATTCACTCACTTTGATTTCGTGTGGGGTATAGATGCGAAGACCTTGGTGTATAATAGAATGATTAATCTCATGCGGGCAATGGATATAAACAGTTAAATTATAATTTAAAGGATATTGAACTATGCCTTATATACAGCTAAATGATATTTAAATAAAATATGTTTTACTTCAACAGTTTATTACTTTATGATGATCTAAACCAGAGGTTCCTATACTTATTTTCCTCGTAGACTATTTTCAAAATTAAGTCCGTTCTAGTGGACTCCTTGCAGCTATATTTCTACCATATGTCCAAAACTCGACTCCTCTAGACGTTGACGCCGGTGTCTCTACAATTTGACGACCAAAAAATAAGTGGTTGTGGCGGCGGCCTACATTGATAGGTCACTCTTACATTTTAGTTCACCATTATCGAAGGCCGATAAATTTTCGTGGACCTCCGCATACAAATTGTGCACCCGGAATTTTTTGTCACGTCAACGCCGACCCGTGGAGTCTATTGTGGACCCCTGGGGGTCCACCTGGATGACTTTGAGAATCACTGATCTAAAAATACTTTTTCTACGTCTCCAATTCAGTTTTATGGCTTTGTTGGTAAAAGTTACCTTATTATTAAGACTATGTCAACTGTCTGCGTGTTTATCTCCACTCATGCTGCGTCGTAGCAGCGTAGTGGAGTACCTACCAAAGGTCATAGGCGTAGCTATGTATGGTATTGTTAAGAGAGAGAAGTTCAACAACGGTTGTTAGCAAAAAAAATGTCTGAAAAGAATGGGGGTCTAGATTCTGAAAATTTGCTATGCTATGGAGGGGGGAGGGGGCGAATTAAATTTAATCCGAAATTAGTCGACAGTGACAGGAAATGAAGTTTTAATCGTTTACATCCTATCTAATTACGGGAAATAAATCTCCAATAACACACTTCATGTTATTTTCACGATATACGAGCAGTAGCGTAGCTACCGGAGGGCTAGACGGGGCAGTGCCTCGGAGCTCCCAAGCTGAGGGGGGCCCTCGGACTCTGACGTACAAACTATAAATTGCGTTAGTGATATTTTTTCCCACATTCGCTACCCAGCTACGCCTCTGTATACAAGTCATTCCACGATAAGATGGGCAGTCGACAGCAGTGAAATAAGAGTACAGCCAAATACCACGCGAGTTACATGTTTGATGCCTTACCACCTCACTCATACTTTATATAAGTACTTATTTTAGACATGCCTATATAATGCACTTATATTCTTGAGTTATATAGAAATAGAAATTTATTTATAGTATTTACTTGTTATTATAAAGACCTGTAAACTTAGTACGATGTTATTTTGTTGTCTCAAAACAATTATTGTTTATGTTTTCACCCATCACAAACAATCATTGTTTACGTTTCGTCCATCATTTCAAAGCACATTGTAAAGTATGGCCGAACACTTCTCACCTCACCTCCTGACGCAGTCGGGTAAATTTAAAATGTTAAGCATTTTACTGGTGTAGAAGAAATTCGATTTTTCACGCAGTTGCTACACTGTGTGACTTGAATGACCGGTATATCTAAAGCCTTCTAACAGATGTCCGTGGTGTCTAACATAAACTAAAAGATCGTACTTTACTTCGTGCTCAAATATGCTAAAATGCAGGCATGCTGAAATATGACAGCCGACCTTCATACGAAGCTGAAGACTTAAAAAAATTGGCAGGTGCCAGAATGGATCCTACAATTAGTTATTCTGTCCTTCTGCTGCGCAAGGGTCATCGTCGATAGAGTGACGTAAAGAGTCAGATAGAAGATGTAAAACTATAAATTCATAGCCCCCATGGAGGTCAAGTAGGGGTTGGTACACCTCATAAACCATATAGCAAACCGAATTATATTTAAACAGATATATTCTTGGGCCTATTATTATGGAATATCTATATTTATAATAATAAACGCTTTCAACACTCCTAGCCTCACACTAGGATTTTCTCCTGTGTCGTGGGTACCATGGACACACACAGACGAATACACAAACACCCAGCCCCAAAACAAAATCTAAACTCATCATGCAGATGTCTATCTGGCCGGGGATCGATCCCGGAATCGCCCGTGATCACTCCGCCACGCGGGTCGTCACATTTAACACATGCATGACCAAAGACCTGAAATGCGACGGTTGAAGTGTATAAAAGTATCTGCCGTAGTAGTATTGTATACCAAATACAATTTTTTTCAAAGTGTTGGTTGCGACGTCCTAATAAATCGCGAAACTTCAGTAAA
>MOOZ01000348.1:1579067-1590410 GCA_002930495.1 Cecropterus lyciades
GACTGGCAGAGAATGCCATTAGGCATTAAGTTATACCCTTGTAACCCTTAGTTTAAGGTGTTTCAAAAAATAAATAAATAAAAATAAAATTGCCTTAATAAACGTGACCTAAGCGGGCGGAGTCGCAAGAATAAGCTAATAGCAAATAAGTAGAATAATTTTTAAAGCGGATACAACAAGATATAGTAAAAACTAGTTGTGCCTGTGACTTTTTATTGACCCCAATGATACGAGTAACAAATTAAAGGGTTTCCAAACATAATGACGTTACTTAAAATGTTTTCTAAAATATTTTAAATTAATTTATTGTTAGGTACCCTGAAAATAATGAAATTCGACGCGTTAAAGAGAAAAACATTACACATGGGTGAAGGCGTACCCTCGTAAACATTTTAATTAAATCTTTTACACCTATTACAACGTAAAATAAAGTGTAATCAATTGAAAATCAAATAAGTGCACGATTCTCGAGGCACGTAATAAACAGGGCAAAGGAGGGTTCGTGCCTTGAAGATATTAGCATGTTAAAGTGATCTGCATCTAAATGCCTTTCTCAACACTTGAGCGGTGAAAACGGTTTTAAACAGGCTTAGCAGACAGTAGGGATAGCTACGTAAGTGCTTTGTTAGACAAAAGGTTGAAGTTTCATTTTTGTTGTGGTTAACTTTTATTTTTGGTATCTTATCTTAGGGGGCTAATACACGAGCGATAGTTAATGTTTATGAGCGACGTCGATTATCGCCGACGGTCATCGAACATCGTACACTCGTATTAACTCCTATTATTTCTGCCTAATAAAAGCTTTTCTATACTCATAGCTTTCTACACACATAGCCCCTCTCACACTACACATATACACAAGGTTTATACCGTGTCGTGGATGCCATGGACACAAAAAGACGAATACACAAACACCCAGACCCAGAACAGAAATCCAAACTCATCATTCAGATTTTTGTCTGGCCGTGGATGGTATGGTGACCGCTCCACCACGTGAATCTTCAATAATAGCAGTGTTATACATTGCTGTGTCTGAAGGGTGTGGTAAGGGAAATATACTTAGCCAAAGCGTTCTCACTTACTTCTCCTCACTACTTAGTCCTCAGGGATAGCAACACATCTGTACCTAAACTCAGGTAATACTTCGATCTTATCAGGGGTTGATTAATTTTAATATAGACGTCCATGGGTGACAGTGACCACTTACCATCAGCATGCTCTTTTGCTACATCAATATTATAAAAAATGTCACTATCATAAATTACCTCCCTAAATGTTACATTATTGAAACATTATGTATGTCGGGTTCATGGTTTTGATACTTCAATATAAATGTACATAGAGCTTACGTCTGTTGTACTAGTGCATAACATGGTCTGTTACACAAATCATCTTCTAAGCTTAGCATCACAAATAAGTCAGACTTTGAATGGCTTCCCACATGCCACATTTTTGAATTTCGATGCTTAAAAGTTTATCTATAACAATGCCGAAACACTTTTTGTTGAGTGTTTTGGCGGATTAGAATTTTTACTAGTGGAGTTAGCCTCTCATTTGTATACACAGAAATACTGGTTCCGCTTGTCAAAAAGTAAAAAATCATCAAAAGAAACTTTTGAGTATTTTTGAGAACTTATCCTCTTTATGAATATCAAACAGCAGCAAAGTTTTATCTTGAAGTACGTAAAACAGTTCTAGCTTTGCGCAAATATAACAATTCTCAAACTTTCAAGTGAGTAGACATCTCAAGGAGTTGGTAGCATTAGGACCGTTCTATTTTATCAGTAGTTATAAGAGTGCAAGTATAGCGTAGTAGTTATGCGTATTTCATGTAATTTTGTAGTGTACTAGTGTAAACTCCCCAAATATCGTTCCCTTATTGTAAAAACATAGTTAAAAAACATAACGTACGCCACAGTATTTAATAAAACGTCAAACATTATTTCTGCCTAATAACACCAGTGTTATGCACTGTTGTTTTCTGGTCTGAAGGGTGTGGTAAGGGAGACACACTTTTTCGAGGTATTCCATCTTAGTCCTCAGGGTGGTAACGTATCTTTGGCTAACTTTAGGTGAGACTTTGACCTTACCTAGGGTTTATTACAGGTGTCCGTGGGCGGCAGTAGCCACTTACCATCAGGTCGGCTACATGCTCGTTTGCTACCTTTATACTATAAAAAAAAAAACATTTACTTCATGATTCCTTTATTCTTAAAAATAATCAAATAATCGTAAAGAATAAAAAATAAACTTTAAAATTAATTGTAATAAAAATAAACAAATTGTGCAAATATTTTAGGGCGTTCAATTCCGTCCCCGGGACGATATCATGGTTATCTGTACGGGTACTGGAATTTTACTTTTTACAATATTATTCTTATAAGTAAGACTTAAGTATCATTTAATACTTTATCAGTCCTTCTTTGACTATTTTAATCATTGATATTATAAACGTAGTTATATTTAATTCACCATACAAAATGTATGTACAAATTTTGATCTTGATATTAAGCGCTGTACAATTTTTACTATACATTTTTCTCCCATTTTGTATTGATAACATGTGTTATGGCAAATCAGAAATTCAGCGTCATCATTCTCGGTATGTTCTTTATCAGAAGACTGTATTAGGATTAAGACGATATTAGGAAATTTATATTCGTTTTAAAAAACATTAATTACATAAAAACATGCCATAACCTAAATATATTGCTCAATTGATTTATATGTTAAAGATATACATACAAAGCCTGATAAAAAAAAATGTTTTAATAAGTCAGGGATGACATATTTTTCATAATCAAGAAAATTTCTATCAAAAACTCACCTTGCCCGTCACGTCGTGCTTCCCTGACTTTTTCACAGTGGTTGACCAATGTAATTAGCTTCTAGTCATTATCCACAGATGGTGGTTTTCAAAAAAGGGGATATTGAAGGGGACGAAATTTGATGACCGTACCCTACTACATGTGGGCGATTTTCTTGTCACACGTCTTGATGCTCACACGCGCACATGAATATTAATTCAATGCAGTTTCTTCGCGATTCGTAGGCGTATGAAACAATACGATGCAACTGGCTCCCCTGCGAATTTGACATGCGTGCGGACGTAAATATGCGCGATAGGAAATGCGCCTTAAATAAGATTTCCCTGTAATAATAGATTTTCTAAAGAAACCATGTCTTATATATAATTATAATGCACTGTTTGTGCTGTATCATTGACTCAAAGAAACCCTTAAATTGGTTGAATCGTCCCTAAGTTTAATCTATCTTCCATTACTTTTTTATAACAAGTAGTAACAATTAAGTATATTTTATACACAATAAAAATTATATCTACATATCTATTCAAAAAGCTCGTCACTGTGTTATACCAATAACACCCAAACTTCGCTTATGAGCAAACTATACTTCCGCATGTTTACTCGAACACAATGATCTAGTTGAGAAAGTAAACTGTTGTTATGCCATAACATCCTTATTTTATTAGCGACTAGCTATTGCCGGCAACTTTGTACGCACAGACTATAATGTTCCTAATATTATAAAGATAAAAGTTGAGGATGGATGGTCGTTTGTTACTTTTCACGCAACAAACTGATTAGATTTAGTTGAAATTTGGCACACAGATAGTTTATGACCCGGATTAACGCAAGCGGGCAAAGCCGCAGGAATATACATAAAATAATACCAACTATCATTATCAAAAACCCCTGTCATACTTCTACATTATATTAGTTTTCGCTTAAGTAGCTATATTGTAGTTTGTAGTTTAAGCTTTGCGACGATTAGTCAGAAGTATCTTATTGCTTTTACTCATCTAAGCTTTTATAAGTTTAACACACCTATTTCTAGCGTGAAGCATTTCTTGCGTTCCGTTGGAAGGGTGTGGTTGTCGGTTCACTTATTTACGAGGCGACCATCTCAGTCCTCGGAAGTAACAACGCATCTGTGATTGACTTGAGATTGAATCCCTGTTCTATATGAGGTTGCTTACAGATGTCCATGGGCGACAGTAACCAATTACCATTAGTTGGACTGCGTGCTCGTTTACTATTAAAATCTGATAAAAAAACTCTATAGCTTTAAATAATAGGAATGTTGTATAAGAAACTTGATGAGGTTTTCGATTGTGGAAAATGAATCAGGAGACTTTTAGACTTTTTAATCCTTAATGACGGTGCCTCCGGAGTTAAACTATCGAAGGGTTCAACCAACTTTAAATTATAAAGTTAAAGATTTAACAGAAAAATGTTTCTTTACATCTAAAATTATGGACAGGAACTAAATAAAACACCAATTATGTCACATGTAATATTTTATTATTCTTTATTCTTTGGTCACAGCAAAATAGACGAAAATCCATTAATCTATAATTTCTCGAAGCTAGTAACATATAATTTCAATGTATCTACTCTTTGTGGCGACGAACAGACAATTTCAAACTACAATATTGCATCTACGGGGACATTTATATAATTCACATTCAGAATTTGAATACAACGACAACAAGATTGAATTATTTCAAATATGTATATCTAATAAATCATTCTATTACGTAGATATCTTTTAAGCATTAAATATAATATGTATTACGCAATAGTTACAGTCCCAAAGAATACATAATGTAAATTAAGTTAAACAATTACATATGCGAAAATATGTTTCAGAAACTCATTACATAAGAAAAAAGGTTTACATTATATTTTGCCGCAATATAATCCAAAATATATATATTTCAACAATGAATCCAAAATGTTTTTGCATTTAGCCTAATTTTAATTAATTGACTTTAAAAGTGGTCTTGAAAAATTTTTTTTGAAAGTAGGTATCCAAAATATTGATTTAGATATAATTTTTACTTTTACTTAATGTAGTTAGAAGCTCAACGATATGGTAGGTCGCAGTTGGATATGAAAATTAAATTAGTTATAAAAACATTTAGACTGGGTTCACACGACTTGATACTGAACGTTCTGATGTATTCGATTTTATACGAACAACTGGGATGTTCACACGGCAAATTTTCATATATGCGAAAACGAATCCCCGTATTTAAGCCAACTATGAGATATAATATAATATATATTACAATTAAAACAATCTCCATTTCAGAATTCAACCGTTTCGACGTTTCGATAAAGAATGTGATCTTACAGTGTGAACAGCAATCGCGGGATGTAATATATAGTTTAAGATGTAATATATATTACATCCCATAGTGAAAGGCCGGCTTTATTCATACGTCAATTAATTGTACAAATCAATTGTATCATATTGGTATCAAAGACATGATTTCGATAAAAAGAATGTGGCATCGCGCAGCGTCAACAAGACTGTGTATAACAATGCAATACTGGAAACTAATATGTTAACCTTTCACGTTAATTCGCTTTGCACCACAAATCCGGTGAGTATTCAGCCAACGTGTTCAACTATTCATTTGATAGGATATGTTCTGCTCAAAACGTATAAAACTGCCGTGTGACTCCAGACTACGACAGCGCTAATTACTGTATTTAAATAATAACATAGGAATAATTGTACAAAAGGAAATATTTACGCTGCTTCAAGTTATTTCAGAAAAATACAGAAGTATAAAAAAGCTAAGTAGCACATTTATTTATATATATATTAAAATTCACTTGTAAATATAACCTAAGACAATAAATATATTTCATGATTAAGATTACGTTTCTTTTATCTTTCAGATTTATTATCCACTGCACTGGTTAATTCCTTTGGCTTATTCCACTTTATATTATCTACCCTTTCGTTCCTTTTCTCACATTCAATCTCTTACATAAATTCATTTCATATCGTATTTATCATTCCAACGCGTATGCTCATAGCAAAGATACTAATCGCACCTTAAGGCTGACTACACATTGGCCACTATCGCTTTACCGATCGTCGATCGAACGTCGCTGGAACTACTGAACAGTAAGCCGCTGTCGGTTCGGGCACCCAAATTTTTTGCATGAGCGACGAACGGAACATGCTTAATTTTATTCAGAAAGTCTGTACACAATCTACGGATTTGTAGGTATAAACTACTTAATAGCCCCCGAACAGTTTGACAATAAATTTGACAGTCGCATCAACCACTAATTAATCGCTAGAGATAGCAGTTGCTTGACCGATAGTGGCCATTGAGCAGTCAGTCTTAGAATTACAATGTCGTAAATGCTAATACCACACGCTGATCCTGCAACTGATGTAACTGAGCAGTTAGGCCTTGTAATCTTCAATTAACGCGACGTTAACACTCCTTTAACGTAATGTATGATGATGATAGAATAAAAGCTTTTAAAAGGGGCACATTTTCAGCACAAATGTGTAAAGAAAGTAAGTTAAGGATGTGTTAAACGCACTAATAGGGTTGCTTGCTCTTCACTGCTTAGCTTGGCTTAGATCTGATAGCTAAGCTATAATTTTATATATGTATAAAGAGATGTGAGCTAAAGACAGCAGCTATGGGTGCGAGCTAAATATTGCGTTAAGAATAGCTATAGCGTTTTCACACATCACATCACATTCCTCACTTCGCTCAGCATAGTTTTATAGCTAAATTTCGATCACTTAGCTACCTCACACATCTCTGGTACAAAAGCACCCACAATGTTACATTAAATAATTTGTTATATTTTAGTATTATTTGCGCAGATTTTGTGCATTCACGTCATTGTAATTCGAACAGTGCGTCATTAGAAAACTAATACGTTCTCTTGTAGTCGTTAGCAGACTCGAAATTCGATACCCTATTCTCTATATTAAGATAGATAAAAATATGTCAATTCATTGCACAAAATTCGTCACTACTAAGTGATCCAGATATTGTACACTTTTACCACTCAGTAAATCCTGTTTACTTAATACATTCATATCAGAAAGTTACTCTTTTTCGTTCTTACTTTTTTGCAATGAATTTGGCAAATTTGAATCGTATTAGTTACATATTTGTGAAAGTTGGTTTCAATATTTTTATTTAATAAAACAACATCGATTAAAACATTAGAAAGTAGTCGAAGTTTTTTTTTTCAACAACACTTACATTTACCAATAATTTAAAGCTATTCTGAAAATTGTTACATTTTAAGCACTTCTCATATAAGTACATAATAGCATAAATATTTTAAACACCAATTAAATATAGTATTAATCAGAGAAGTATTCATTAATCAACGAAAATAGTGTCACGAGGTCTTAAATCTATAATATAATATAAGAATATGGCATCAACCCAAATCAGAAACATTTTGAATCTACACATTTTATTTATAGACAACAAGTATATTTGAATACATGCTATTTACTAAGTGTAATTGTAAAACACCAATACATCATCTACTTTATTTCCATTAGTATACACACAGTGAAAATTTTCACGTACAATTATAAAATTTTAAATACTCATATAATAATTCAGCTAACAATCAAAATCAGTCGTTTAAGACTAGACATAGAAACATTATTATACATAGGTATGACCAAACCTTATGGCCGCTCGGAGGTTGCAGTGATTCGCTATGCTGTGCGTAGATATAGAGCAGCGGTAGGCAACCTTTCCGGCAACACGAGCCACATAGTATAGAATAGAATAAGCGAAACCGCCTCTGAAATTTGTCTGTGAAAAGAGTTTGTCAAAAATTAAATCCCTCTATATCGATAAATTTTGGTTATTCATATTTTAAGGAACATGGCGATTGAACTCTAGGATGCTCCGCGGCCTACAGGAAGAGGGACGCGGGCTGTGGGTTGCCGACCTCTGATTTACTCGCATAAAGGGAGGAGTCTAAAAATTCATAGAGTAAATATATCTTGATATGATAATTAATGTGGCATGAACGGCACACTGTTTTTCTCCGACTACACCATGGCTCGGACAACTAACTTACGGGTTATTTGGCTTGAAGTAATCACATATCTTTAGTACTGTAATTATGTACATGAAATATAGCGCGCGACTCTACCACGCGCTACTTCAGGTTTGTCAAATGTTCTGAGCGGTCATAAAGTTTGGTAACAATTACATTTAATGGCGACTCAGAGAACATGAAGCTCATTTCAATAGGAAATAGGAAAAGCTTTTAGGTTCCGCGATGAAGATACTGTGCGATACAAAAATAGATGTGAAGAAAAATACTGTAGTTTAAAAATCTTACGCCATTTTGGCGAAAATCAATATGGAGGGTCCAACCAGTCTTGACAATAACAAAAATTCCGTCATAAATATAAAAGGTATATTTGATATCAAATTTAGATATGCATTCTGTTCAAATTCTGTAATATAAACGCACCTCGTATATATGATACTAAAATCATAAAAGGAAAAAAAACTAAATTAATCGCTAAAACAATAGTCCTTTAAAATTAGATAGATGGAGTTAATAGTAAATGGTGAGCAAAATTTAAGTGCATGTATACAGTTACACATATATCGAATGGTGTGTTTGGCGTGACATCTACACAAGAAGGTAAACAGTATAGAAAGTACACATATAAAAATAATAACAACAAGTCTTAAAGTACTTGGTCGGGAGTTTCTACTAGAATCTACAACTAGGGACAGGTATAAGCTCCGAAGGTGCACACTATACACATGATTATAAGATTCTCGGAAAGTTTACACAATATTCTCTCATGAGTAGAAGAATTACACAGTCTTTATAATATAATATACATTAATACTGATGATCTTACATCTTAAGGTACGTGACCTAAAATTTCAACACGATCATAAATTAAATTTAGCCATTAAAATATTGAAATCTTTTTAAAATATAAATATATATTGTCGACATTTATAATGGACGTTGACGTAAATGGAATAAAAGCCACAGAACGAAAACAGTTAGAAGATAGAACGAGAGATGAAGAGATTCATTGTTCGGCAAAACGCAGTTTCTGTTTCTTGACGAAATCGATAGCCAGTTTGTCAGTGGTGCGCGACTCCAATATTTGCAGGATGGGATGATCTGAAAAGGCATGCTTAGTTAAATATTTATTCAATTAAGAATATTATTTTGATACATGGTACAATTTGCAGTTCGAAGCCGGAGGCACAATCGCACAAGTCGTTTCTATCAATAGAATTGTATGCGCCTATCAATAGAATTGTCAGAAAATATAACATTATCTCGAGACCCTTAAATTTGGACATATTTGCTACTAGTATCCTCAAATACATTACACTACACTACAAATATAACACTACAGTTCAATAACATTAGTTAATTTTATCATTGTATATATATATATATATATATTTTCTTTTTGACCGACTTCAAAACAGATGAAGGCACTCAATTGACTGGACTTCTTACTATATTTGTTAACGCATTTTTCATCACCTTTGATCATATTGTTCTTGTTTTTGTTCGGTTTTAAATTGATAAAAAAATAAACTAATATAGGGGTGTGAAGTTAGTTATTTGAGCTCAATTTTATTTTGGATAACTTGAACTTACTATTACAATTATAGGCGTAGTCTACGCCTATAATTGTAATAGTATTAGGCTAGCCCCTTACGTTTAATTTTGTTTCTTTGCAGTGTATTAATGTGCATTATGTTGGCGTTCAATAAAAATGAAATAAAAAAAAATACCTATTAGCAACAGTATTAAACACTGCTGTATTATGGTCTGGTTGTAGTGTGATACATTAATTCAAAACGTACCAACTTAGGTCTAGCAATGTATCTGTAATTCCCAGGTAGAACTCCAATCCAGAATGATGATGATTACAGATATTTGGGGATTGCAGAGACTATTTACCATCAGGTGAACTTTATGTTCCTTTGCTACAAAATTTTAATAGTACGACTCTTGATGATAGACATAAAAATTAAGCCTTCTTATATTGGTTTTACGATTTCTAACAGAATCCAATTAGAGCGAGTAAGTATTTTAAGCACTTATTAAACACCTGACTGAATAATTTACAAGGCGTTCAGTAGAACTTGGATATTATAAAAAGTTTTACAATTCACGCCACTTGCCATTTTACGGGTCTAGACTAACGATAAATTCTTAATAAATTTATGGACTCTACCCACGTAGGAGTATTTAAGGCTCAAAGCGCACATATTAACAAAAGTTCACTAAGCAAAGATTACTTCTCTTTGTATGATGAAATTTTACTAACGTATAATGTAATCAATTGAATTTAAGGTTTCTAAGGTTTATCATAACTAAGTAATAAATGAGAATTATTTATATTACTGGCAACACATCACATCGCCCATATAGTACGTAGGTATGTACGTTACTCTGTCTTTGCTTAGTTTCTTAGTATAGTATAGTTTCTTAGTAAGTAATAGATTATAGCTTTTGAAAATATTTCTTCTTGTTATATTTTACTTACGTCGTATGAACGTATGACATAATGATAGTTTAAAAAACGTACACTATTTTTTAAATAAAAATATAAAAACAAATCTGGTAATCAAGGTATCCACTTGATACCTTGATTACCAGCTTCAGTTTAACCAAGGTTTCCTAAAGTGGGGTAGCGTACCCTTTGGGAAACGTCAGGCTATTTTATGGGGTACGCGACAAAATATGCGTAAAGATATTTGCGTAAATTCCCATATGCGTAAGTGTCCTACACACATATGAATTAAAAGCTGCAGTCTGTTTGCAACCCGTACCTATGCATATAAAACAAAATTGCCTTTCTTGTGGGCCCGATACAAGTGAGAGCTTAAACACAAACGTCAGGAAACAAGTCATAATAAAGGTAGCATCTAACTCCACATGCAACCACGTGAATACAAAATTTATCCTATAATCGACTCAATTTTCGAAGGAAACAAACCCCCTCATCTAATTAATTAGGAACATGTATATATGCTTGTGTTCCTTGCTGTATAGATATTTTTAATAGAATCGACGTGGTTTAGAAAATCTAAAAGTAGTACGTGGAGCTTTAAGTTTGAGAAACTCTGCATGAGAAAATCGTTGAACTTCGACGTTTTGTAGATTCCGTTGTCAACTGATTGCTAATAAATAGATGGAATCGAACCACTCCGATCACTTTTCTTTGTTCTTTACAATGGGTCTTCGTTAACTATTGTCTTCTAATGGTCTTAGTTTTTTTCGATGAACCTTTGTTATTTAACTAATATAACAATATACGAGAATCTTGTTTTGTGTTTGAAAAAATCTATACTAATATTATAAAGCTGAAGAGTTTGTTTGTTTGTTTGAACGCGCTAATCTCAGGAACTACTGGTCCGATTTGCAAAATTCTTATGGTGTTAGATAGCCCATTTATCGAGGAAGGCTATGGGCTATATATCATCACGCTAAGACCAGCAGCAGCGGAGCACCAATGAAG
>MOOZ01000348.1:1638399-1655629 GCA_002930495.1 Cecropterus lyciades
TGATAAAGTCCTCCTTTTTCAAGTCGGTTGAAAATCGACCCGTATCCCATGACGGCAAACGGCATGACTCTTTCTTATGCCGTCATCACTCACTAACTCTCCATCACCGCTTTATACTATCGTGAGTAAAACAACACTCACACACGTTCCTACTTATAATTTTTCATAAATCATACAAAGCTGAATTCATATACAGAATATTTATGAAACATATCTATACTAATATTATAAAGCTGAAGAGTTTGTTTGTTTGAACGCGCTAATCTCAGGAACTACTGGTCCGATTTGAAAAATTATTTCGGTGTTAGATTTATCGAGGAAGGCTATAGGCTATATATCATCGTCGAAACTTACGCGGGTGAATCCGCGGGGCGCAGCTAGTTTTGATATAAAAGTAACAAAAACTATTAATATATTGGTTTTATTAAATCATTGTTAGTAATTTTGTCAATAATATTAATTTCGATTTCACACATCTCTCAGACATTATGGCTATGTTTTTTCATAGGGACATGTCCTTGATTTTGCCGTGGGACACGGGAGCATAAGCCGACTTATTTATTCTAGGTCCGAGCAGCCCATAGCCTGAGGCGTTAGACTGCGAGGGTCGGCGTAAGCCAGGCGTCTTTTATAATCGTTTACCTACCTTTTACTTTATTACTCTTTGCCTCGAAATACCCAAATAAATTCAAAATTTCTACTTAATTAAAAACAAAAATAAAAACTCATCCTTTGATAAATTGTTATCAAAGCAGGTCCGTGGCAGTTCGGAACTAGTCGGAATATTTCTTGTTGTTCATGTCGGCCGATTTTAGTTTTCCATACTCTAACATAACATACAATATAATTGATCACATGATCGTAACCATGATTCGTTAATCAATATAAACAACAAAAAACTTAATAGATAAAATTATTAAGTTAAATACCTTATATAATCTTGAGACTGAGACTGTCTATAACCAGATCAGAGAATGAAAAAGCGAATGGAACAAAAAAATAATATGACATTGTTACTGACAGACTGTCAGTAACAATGTAATATTATAACACTGTCAGCGAGATTATTATAACAAAGAAGAAATAAATAAATCCTCGTAAACTGTATCTCTACTAATATAATAATAAGCACGTTTGCAAAGCCTATTTGGCTTTGCAAACGTGCTTCGGAAAACACATTAAATCTTTAGTCACGATTGTTATCATTTGATAGCAGTCATTAACCTTGTCGGAAGCCTTATGGGCGGTTTGAAAACATCCGACACGCCTAGCCAAATTTATGATGTTTATAATATAAGAAATAGTTGGATTTATAACAGTTGGTTTTTGGTTAATGTACTTTTTAGTTAAGTAAAATATATTATAGAGGGAAAGATAGCAAACTTCTTGAATAATGACTGGGTCAAGTCAAAGACGTTAAAGTAAAGTCTTGTAGTAGAAATATATTAGTGTAGTAAGAAGTTTACGTTGTCAACATCAGGTTATCATAACGCGACATATTTATATTCGCGATATTTTTGAAAACTACGCCTGAACACGATTTTTGCAATTGGGCTAAATGTGTCGAATTAACTTTACTAAAGATATAAATCTCACCTATCGTGAGTATCATTTACAAGTGTCTTTCTTTGTCTGGATCAATATGTGATTATTTTTAATTATTTCTGATACTTAAACCATGACAAAATCCAATGGCATAAATATAAAACAGACTGTCGCATGATGTTATATTATCAATTCTGCGACTTAATATAAATCTTACTAGTTTTGAGACTTACTTGGGATCAAGCGGAGCGTCGCCGTTGAGCCGGCAAGCGGCCGCGAACCGAGCTATGGCAGCCTGTAGAGTGCTCATGTCGCCTTGCACCGCGTGTTGATGGAGCAGGGTCTGCGCAGCGCCACACAGCTCACCCTCCCAAGAAGTGCTGTCACTCTCAGCTCCGCTAGCAGCATTAGCCGCAGTCTCCACTTCATGAGCGAGTAGCACGCCAAACAGACGCTCGTGTTGGCGTACCTGTTAAGTTTTGCGTTGATTTTTGAATCGATTCTAAAAATCTCTCTTTATTCTTTAAGTCAAAGTAAAGTTGATCTCTACATCGACTTAAAGAATGAAGTCGTGAAAAAATATCACTATAATATTTAAAAATCATTATAATTATGTTACGTTTAAGAAATATAGATTAATACATTATAATTATGTTACGTTGAAGTAATAAATAATTATGTTGTCCATCTATTGGTAAGTGATCAATATAATTTCGACGGAACAAACAACTACATGTAAAATAAGAAACTTACCTAAGATTTGCCATAGATGCGTATGTGTAAACTAAGTTGAAATCAGACCAGTACACAACAAAAAATGCTGCTGTTATAAGGCAAAAATAGACATGGCGGTGGTTCTTAGTAGTAGTTGAACGAGATTACTACCTCAATTACGTAATTTGTTTCTCAAAATCTCTCTCCGTCATTTCCGAAACTTTACGTTTCCTGACTTACTTTAAGGCGTAACAATTAATTACGCTCTTCCGTGTTTCAAAATCATGTCAAGCTGTCAATTTTGGTTGTTATTGTTGGTTATCAAGCGTTAATTATTGTTGGAGGCTTTATAAAATTAAAATAACGAAATAATGATTGACTACAAATTGGTAGAGTGTACTTCAGACCCTCGAAAGTTTTAATAGCAGTAGGCTAATTGAGATGGCATAATCGTGTAGAAAATTAAATATGTGAATTTAAGCAACAATACCTTTTGTATTATTTATTCATTAGTATTTATTGTCTCATTGTAACTTTGTACTTTTTTTAGTTTATTACCCGATTGCGTCTAAAGGAGGGTTATGTTTTTTGAGCGTATGTATGTATATTTGTATGTCCATTTCTTTGACACCCGCTACAGCTTTGGGCTGTAGTGGCTTAACGTATTGTGACATATGACGTATCATTGGAATCGTCTTGGTTTCCATAAAACATAAGCTATATATTTTTTAATATCATTGCAATACAAGTATCAATTAAAATATATATACAGTACACACTTTTATGTTACTATGATGTCGCAAACTCCTGAAAAGAGTTAAATAAATAACAACAGCAAGATAACATTAAATAGTATCCTCTTTGAGTTGTCATATCTATCCATAAGCTCTTTGACGTCCACTCTTAATAAGGGTTGCTAATAGTCACCGGGCCTGGCCTACAGGTAGGTGACCGCAATGCCAAGAGAATAAATTACTACGAAGTATAAAACGAAAAAACATCACTTTATGGTTTGCCCCAGAGCTAAATTAGTGCCTAGTGTCCGTGTTGCGGTTTTAATGCGAAAGGTGTGATTTTCAAACAAGTGTCCTTTTTATTTTACTTTTACACTTTTTCTTAGCTTGTAGCTTAGTGGTATAAAAAGTCTCTTTACTCTCTCTCACCTGAAACTTTAACTTATACCTATACTTAGGAAACCTAAAGGTCTGCGATGTACCCATAAAAATTTGAACGTGTGTTGTTATTTTCAAGTAGTCAAGGAGCACGTAGTTAACCTAATGGTATGCGGCTGAAGACAAATGAATATCTATAAATCAACTCCACAAACGATCAGGTCCCTGTGAATCCAAAATGTCCAGGTCAATTGAAGTGTCTGTTTTTAATATCAAAATAACAGCTTTTTACCAAATGCTTATGGAAGTATATATGATACTGATAACAAAACATCAATTACAAATTTTTTTGTCCGTCCGTCTGTTTGTTCTGGGTAATCTCCGAAACCGCTGGACCGATTTTGACGGGACTTTCACTATTGAATAACTAATGTCATAAGGCGTAACTAAGACTTATATTTTAGAAAATATAATTAGGGTTCCGCACAAAAAAATAAAACATAAGAAACCGCGCGAGCTCTAGGCGCATGCAGCCACCATCACTGCCGCTAATGTCAGTTGCTATCAGTCCTCTCCGATAGCAACGCTATAATGTTATAATGTTAAAACTGTATAAGATGTACAATTTCAACTACCTATATGTACGTGGGTATAACCGCGGGGCTCAGCTAGTTGTATAATAGAACTGAAAGCACCACGCGTCCGTGCATCGTTACATTTGTAAAAAACATATAGTTTGCAGAACTATAAGTAATAATAGAAATTGATATAAGTTTTAGACCTTTTATCTGTCTGTTTGCCTGTGTGTTTCAGTTCATTCAGTGATTGAAAATGTATTTCATTCACTTATATGTCTTTCGAGTAACGTTTGCTCCTTATTCCGATAAAATTAATCGATTCTATCAAAAGATGAAAATTTTTGAGTTCAAATTTAAATATTCCAGGAGAAAAAAATTGTAAGTATACAAGTGATACTAAAAACAAAAGGTTACACTTCGCACCTGGTACTTGTTTCCGGAATCTACTAACAAAGCAACTACTTTGGTTAAGTAATTTATCATATCACGAGTATGACTCACACCTACATTGTCCTCTCAATAACATAACCTAAACTAAATCAATAATCTAATTGTTAAGCGAATTGAAAGGTCAAGGTTGAGATAGAATATCTCAGGCGTACACATAAGAGAAGAAATATTTTTTTAATTAAATTGACATTAAAATCTACCAGCTTAATTAAAGCATGAATAATTAAGCATTTGCTTACAACTAGAGGATGATATACTTATACCTTCCTAAAATATATAATATTCATAAGTTTTTTAGACAAGAGCGAACGTAAAATAAGTGTAAACAGTGAATAATGAAATTGCGATGTGAAAACTTGTTAAGCGAAAAAGCTGGTCCCATCGAGTCACATTGAATAGCTCCTTCCACCTGCTTCAAAGCTAAATTGAATTTATCGCCTAATCACAATTTCGTTCCACTCAAGAGTACGCCTATTATTTATAAAAATATTCATATTGTAAATACTATCTTGATGAAATTAGTTGCCACTTGTTCCAAGAATGATGCAAATATTGTAAAGAAACATAAAAATATTCATATTGTGGATATTAGATATCTTAGATAGAAGTAGTTATAGCTTCGTTACGCGCAAATTTGGCAACAAGTACTTAAAAAAATTACTGATGCGACTTCATCTGTCTACCATCCTAAATTCTTATTCAAGTAAAAAGAGATGTTTCAAAATATATGTACCTTTAGCCAGGTATTTGTACACCTTATAAAAAATGCAAATATAGTATAGAGCTGCTTTTTTACAAAGCATTTTATTATAATCACATAAATATCATGTTATGTCACATAAATCACTGATAAAATGTAAATCCAATCGCACTTTCGTTGTGTGTTTACAATAATTGTATGTGAATGATAAGTGCCACAGATCTCAATACAGGCAAGTGACGTCACTGAGCCTATTGCAGCGCCATATTGTCAAATTAGCGTTTTACCGGGCTATTTATATTAAATTTATAATTTGATATTTTTCAGCAAATATGTACCAGAATAAAAAAATAAAAAAACAACAACATTTACTGGGTCCTCTATTTAATAATATAAAACGGATTTTAATAACTTGCCAAATAGCCTATTATTCCGCCATATTGGAAGACGATGAAAATAGTTCATTTAAATTGGTTTTGTACCAAAAAAGTACATGTTTTAATTAATTATAAGTTTTTATTTTTATTTTTTAAGTTTTTTCTCAATTTTTTGAGATGGTGTACAATACCTAGCCAAGATTGAAACATCTCATTTACCTACGCATGTGGCAAACTATGACCTAAGTGGGTGTTGTTTTAGACCAGTAGTAGGAAAACAATAGGCGGATGATAATGATTACACTTATATATAACAAGCAAAGGCGAATTAAGTCAGTAGCTTTATCTTCTTGTTTCGACCGATATGCTTTTTTTAACTATTGCTTGTTGGTAACTTTTGACGAGCTTTAGGCTTCTAGCACATGGCGTATTTTAAACGCGCAGACGACGCGCGTTTCAGGAACGCGCGTCGTCTGCGCCATATATGGCTATTTTTGCGTTTTTATACATTCGAACGCACGTAAAACGCGATACAAACGCGCGTGTGAAGCGCGTTCAAAACTCGTTTGAAGGCCGCACAAAAGGTCAGAGGGGAGGGGTAGAGAAGGGGCGTGCGCTCACGCCAGTGTAAAATTCAGGAGTCTCTGACCAAAACGTGGAAGCTACGAGCGACTTTAGCGCGTCTGTATCACTGTATCTGCGCGTATACGCGCAGTAGCCGCACGTTTCCTGATCGCTCCGTGTGTTGAGATTACAAGGTTGTGTTTAAATATCGTTTGAAGCGCGTATACGCGCGGTATCTGCACGAATTGTGAAAACCTTTGTTAACCTTACTGACAAATTAATAAATGATTTATGATTTATATGTCGTCTGCGCGTTGAAAATACGCCGTGTGCTAGGGGCTTAATAATATAATATATATATAATGTATATATAGGCTTAGTTGTCTAATGAATTATTTCAATTCGCTGTATCATGTCAGTCTATCTCCTGATGCGACTTCAACAGCCTACCAACCTAAATTCATATTTAGGTGAAATTTGCCCCAAAACTATGGCCTAAGTGAGTGTTGTTTTACGCGAAAACCAGTAGTGGGAAAATAATAGGTGGATGATTATAATTATTTATGTACCTACACTTATATATAAAGAGGCAAAGTCAAAAGTACAGTACCTTTACTTTATCAGACTGAAATAGCAAACGAGCATGCAGTTCATCTGATGGTAAGTAGTTACTACCGCCCATGGAAATTGGCATGGACTCTAAGCAATTTCATATACAGCAGGGGTTCTATCTGAAGTCGATCGCAGATGCATTGCTACTCCCGAGGACTAAAATGGTCACCTCATATATAAGTGAACCGGCAACCACACCCTTCCACCGAAACGCAAGAAATGCGTCACGGTAGAAATAGGTGTAATAAGCAATTTATCGACCGATATTAATTTTTAACTATTGTTAATAACTTTTGAAGAGCTTCAGTGTTACCAATAAAATTACGAAATGTGTCTTCTAGGCTTAGTTGTTTAATAAATTATTTCAAGTCGCTATATCATGTCAGTCTATCTAGTCTCCAATCTCCCCACAGTGACACAATTAACTGATATCTCACTGGGTATTAGTCACCGACACACAGACAACAATGCCGACGTGCATTGATGTTGGGATTTGAAATTAATTAAGTTTCAAAGCCTTACACAAATTGTAATTACTGTCAGATACATGTTCATCGCAACGAAAATTGTAAATGGATTATTAAGCAAAACAATGAACGGTGAATGTGTAATTTAATTGGAAATGCATTATTCAATCACATATTGTTTTAAAATAAAATTGGGGACTGGAAAATGTATTAACACATACTGACACTGGCTTACGCGATGTATTTTTCTGACATACGTTATATATTGTAAGTTTTTAGCCAACTGTGTCAGCGGAAAGGTAATGATTTTCGAGCGATTCTTTTGCACGTTACAGCCCAAATGGCTTGACGGATTGTGACATATGACATTTCATTAAAATCGTCTCAGTTTAAAAAGTGACAAAGGCTATAGGTTTTAAAAATGGTGCCTGAAAATAGGGGAAAAACGGTCATTTTTTTACTATTACGACTATATAATAAATGAAAGCTAAAAAAATGGAATCACCTGCATACAAATACATAAATAAACACGCTCAAAAAACAATACGCTCATTCTGACGCAGTCGGGTAAAAAACACGATCGTTAGAACTACAATCAAATCCACTATTTCTGTAAATACATATAATATCCATCAATTATGCTTTCAAATTCATCCATAATAATACAGAACTATTGTCTTATAGTTCTGACCTACAATATAAAAACTCGGAATCTGAATTCCTCACCAAAGTACATTTACTACTAGAGATACTACAGTTATTAATAGGTCTCTACAAAAGCCAATAAAAATTTTATGTACGACGTAGCTTAGCAGATTAGTGATATGGTACTGATACGCCGTAACATCGCTATTATGAGACTATCGATCGTTCGGACTTTCATTATCATAAGTCCTCTTTTCTTTTGTGTAAATATTTTATTATTTCCTTTTGTTAAAAAAATAACTTTTTTTGTTTTTAACATGATGTATTCATTTGACAGGTTTTTACGAGTTTTCGTGAAACAACATAAAAGTATTACGACATACATATTTGGAGAATGGCCTATTTACTAACTTTAGTTTGATACCCATATTGTCATGATATTAAAACGTCACCCCTACATCCCCCCCTTTTCCATATTGACAGGCGCCATTTTTAAAAATTATATAGCCTATGTCACTCAGCGAACTGAAACAATTCTAATGATTTATGTAGCGCGATATGTGATGTGATATGTAGCGGGCTGTAGCGCGCGCTGAATAAATTGAAATACATATTTACAAACATACATACACAAACATACACTCGAAAAACATAATCATCCTGATCGTATATAAACATCGTTATCATCATTAACCTATTCTCTCACAACCTGGACATGGGATTTCTCTCAGAATTTAAGAAGGGCGTGTGTACCCAGCTAACTTTCACATATGAGCCGACCATCTTAGTTCTAAGGAGTTTCATCTGTTGACTTCAGGTTCTATATTAATTTGCTTACAGATCAATGGAAGGCAGTGACCACTTACCATCAAGTGGAATGAATTTTTTTTTTACACTCATAGCCCCACACTAGGATTTTCTCCTGTGTAGCCTTTCACACAATGTTTTGTATCACCTTCAGGTCAAATGATAATTCGTAATACGTAAGTAACTTCGAAAAATTAGACGTAGGCCTAGATGAAGCTTAGATTGAGATACTTATAAATAAGAGAGATAACTATGAGATACTAATATA
The DNA here is from genome assembly GCA_002930495.1 of Cecropterus lyciades. NCBI lineage: Eukaryota > Metazoa > Arthropoda > Insecta > Lepidoptera > Hesperiidae > Cecropterus > Cecropterus lyciades. Next base: position 1,647,239 of record MOOZ01000348.1, read on the forward strand.
AAACAGACTTTGATAATAAACATATTGAATAAGTTACACAAGCGATTATTCGACAGATAAATCTGTCTGAAGTACCTCCAACTTGAAATGGTCCATTAGTTTAAATTTTTATTTAATATAATGAAACTTAAAAAATATATATTATGAATAAAAATGTATTTTTTTTCTACTTCTTCATCATAGCGAAATACTTTGCGAAGCGGTGGTAGATTTTATCAACGTCCGAAAAGAATTTTGTCAAGGATCTACTTTGAATAAAATATATTTGATTTTATTTGATTTACTTTTGCATAAATCTTTTAATATTGCTTTTTCGCAATAACAAAAGCAATCCGAAGAGAACTTTCTGGAAGGTGGTTTTCTATTGTAACGTGGTATTTCAATCACAAAGCCGAGATCGAAGATTGAGTATTCGTCTGGAAAATTCTATTAAGCTTCGCCTTGAAGTCGATAACGTAGTGTTATTCTATGAAGGAGAACAGATACCTGAAAATCGTTGGTTTGGCTACTCACTTCATTACCGAAGGATTCGAAGCCACTGACTGTAGTCTCCTTCATTTATCAATTACTTGAGATTAATTAAAAAACCTACAAGGTGGCTAATAAAACCAAAGAACTTATTGAAGGATATTCAGTGTTTGTTTCTCCTAATTTACCTCCTCCTCCTTTTTACGCTTGAAATTAGCTCTAGCGCTATGATGTCCAATCGTGGGGAACTTTTTACGACTTTTTTGTAATTGCTGATATTTATTCATATATGTATTTTCATATATTCAATCACGCGTAAATATGAATTATGAGAAACTTTTATGTGTCCTTCGTTTAATAGACCGCATAGAGTATACAGTGTGTATTATAGTGTCTAAAATAATGAACCTGGACAGACGTTATTCTGCCATACAAATATTTTTAAGAGCTTATCACATTCGGTCTAAAAGAATCCTACACTACATAAGTCAGTTACGAATTTAAGTGAAACGTTTCCCTATTTTGTCTTTGAAACGATCATATGTTGTGAATATTTGAGCGCCATCTATCACCATAAATAAAAAAAACATCTACATTAGATCAGCGATTCTGCGTGCTAAACAAAAAAATGCAATTCTATTTTTTATTTCTAGACGGTAGGTAGATGTAACATTTAAATAAAATATAATCATTAGTATTAAATAAAATTTAATTAAATAAGTTTAAACCATCTTAAAATGATGTGAATTTCAAACACAACTGGCAATGCAACCAACTATGGAGCGTGCGCTTACTTCTGCGCTTTGCCACCTCAATTGTGTCGTACTGTGGTCGTTACGGATTGTTCAATTTTAAAGCTTGCTATCAACCCTCGGCTTCGGCCAAATCTTCGGTCTATTTTGGTCGAAGCTGAAGGTTTTGCCAAAGGTGGCCAAAGCCGAAGCCAAAATTTCGGTCGGACACTAATAAATAAATATATAGGTATAAATAATAAATACAATAATTTAATTCAAAGTGCCATTGTCTTCAAACTTATAATTGAAGGTGGTAGAATTCTTTGTGGGTCGACAATTTTTGTCTACCATAGTAATGTTAAACGCTGCTGTTTTTTGGTCTAAAGGGTGTATAAGGAAACATACTCATCCGAGGCGCCAACTTAATCCTGAGGAATAGCAACGCATCTGTGGCCAATCTTAGGTAAGAGTCTGACCTTATTTGGGGTTGATTACATATGTCCATGGGCAACAGGAGTCTCTTAAAATCAGATGGACTGCATGCTCGTTTGTTACTTCAATATTGTAAAAAATGTGACTTACGAAACTACCTTACTGTTATGATAGGTAAGAATATGACAAAGCCTCTTTTAATTCTTATTAAGGTGATTAAATTGATCCCGATCTTTATTCGAATAGAAACACGACGTGACTATTAAAGCTTTTTTATATTTCCATTTTTCAACCAATATAGTTTTGCCTTCTCTTCTATTAAGTAGGATTGGTAGACGGTATTTCCCGATACGTCAAATCTGAAATAGATTGTTTCCCGTGCACAACAACACGTGCGGGACCAAGAGACAGAATCGTAAAGCTAGATTCACATGGTACTGAACTGCAATTTTTTTTTCATAGTCGATTTAAACGTGTGTGGCGAAGTGAGATTGCCTGCCAGGCTATGTCATGACTTTAGAGCGGTCGCGCCCCGACATTATCAATTGGAACTTGTACATACATACATTTGTACCTACATACAATATGCAAGATGTTTATAAAACTTCAATAACATGATGTTTTTTATCAGATTAAATTAAAAACGAGCGTGCAGTCCACCTGATCGTAAGTGGTTGCTGTCAATAATCAAGTTGGACAATAGAGGTTCTATCTGAATCACAGTTGTTGTTCACGAGGACTAAGATGGCCGCTCCATATTTAAGCGAGCCGGCAACCACACTCTTCCACAGAAACTATTTCACGCTAAAAATAAGTGTAGCGGTGGTACCTCCCCGGTCTAGCGGCACTGGTTCTGCCACCTTGATAATTCACAGATATTACTAGTAATAAATATAATGATGCCGTCTTTTGATAAGTCGTGAAAACATGTTACACGCGCAATCAGCGGACTGTTCACATGACTTTTCTTATGTGTAAAATCAATTAATTGCTGTTTCCAAACATCAACTAACTGTACTCTCATATTGGTATCGAAGGCGACTATTCAATAAGTGACGTTGTTAAAAGTATTAAAACAAAATCCCAAGCGCCTTCAGTATCAGTTAATTGTTGTAAGGCTTTTCTTTGTATGACAATTTATTCATATGTCACAATGCGTCCAGCCTTCTAATGTAGCGCCTGCCAAATGACATCTATCTATCTATCAGCCTTTGAAGGTCCACTGCTGTACATAGGCAACACCCCTAATCGACGCCACACTGATAGGTCCTAAGCCATCTGAATCCAGCGATTACTCGCTGTCAAATGACATACATACATACATACGCTTGAAAAACATTACGCTCTTTATCCCCCTTCATTCAGAAACTAACGTAGTCGGGTAAAAAAAAAGATTCACAATCAAATCTTCCACATCAATCTTCCAATCATCCACAATCAAATGCAAAAGAAATTGCATTTGATTGTGGGATTCAAAGTGACACTGTAAATCGAATACGTAAGTACTTATACGATTTGCGTGACAAGTCCGGTGAGTATTCAATCACCGTATTGGTAGGTGGTCGTTTATTTGCAGAATAATAGAAATATTTCTATGCATAAAGTATTCCTCACTATTTATTGGATAAGATTTGTCCTGCACATAAACGTGTAGTATAATCGTGTGAACCTACCGTTAAGGGACTGTTGGATCGGTTACTAATTGGAATGTTTCAGTGACCTTTCAGTAAAAGCCGGTACGTGTCGTCCTGAAAAGTAATTAGGTTTGGTTTGACGGGAACCTGTTTTAGGCACATATGTTACTATTTTATTTTGTTGAAAAGGGTTAAGTGCTACTTTTAGTGAAATTAAAATTAACAAAAATATAATTTATATTTTTTTATATTATAAGATTAGCGAATAACCTGACTACCTGATGGTCAGTGGACTCTGCCGCTCATGGACATCTATTATCAACTCCAGATAAGATAATATTAAAATATAATAATAAAATAAGAGTCCTACCTGAGAAGGACCCTCCACGCGTTGCTATTTTTTAGGAATAAGAGCGCCTGCAATAAGTATGTTTATCTTATCACAGCCTTCAAACCAGAACCCAGCAGCACTATATTATTAGCCCTAGTAAATTGGAGATACCTTCTATAATGTCTAGCTTGTACATATACTATTAAGAGATAGATTGATTCATAGTAGGTAAACGAATCTATCTCTATACTTATATATAAAAATGAAATGGTGTGTGAATGTTTGTTTCTCAATCACGCAAGAACTACTGGTCCGATTTACCTACATGAAATTTTGCATGAATGTAGCTTATTTCCGTACTTTTATTTCGATATTTTTCGCTATTTAAAGATGGCGATTATTTTAGTGACGTCACTACATCCTTTGGTTTCAGACATTCATATTTCAATTTTATATAAAAGAGAACGCTAAAAATATCAATCTTTGATGTTATATACGAGGCTACCATTTAATTTTCTATCCGGAAGGTCTTTGTCACTTTTCATGTACCTCTAACGGTTAGCGAGTAAAACCTATTTTTATGTCACGTAGCGAAGCACGGTTACTTCAGGTAATTCATTAAGGTTCTTCGAGTAATTCATTATGGTTACGTATATAAACCTCTGTCAAAAAAGACGACCCGCGTGGCGGAGCGGTCACCATACCAGTCTTACACGCAGTGGGTCCCGGGTTCGATCCCCGGCCAGACAGACATCTGAATGATGAGTTTAGATTTCTTTTCTGGGTCTGGGTGTTTATGTAATCGTCTTTGTGTGTCCATGGCACCCACGACACAGGAAAAAATCCTACTGTGGGGCTATGAGTGTAAAAAGCGTGTTTTTTTTTAAAACAATTTACGCTTTAATATAATAATTCAAATAATATTATAGAATATATACATGTATATATTCGTATATTATTATACGTATAAATAAATATAAATACGATTCTATGAAATTCAATTTTAATTCTCAGTATATTACGGCTTAGCACTAATAAATCTAAAAAGTTTGCCATTTGAGAATTTATTAGTCGTAACATGTTTACCAAACTCGTGTCAGTAACTCCTCTCTTGTCTGCACGTGGCCTGTCTATAGCACTTAATACCAGACAGTGGATCGTAAACGAATATTGGATTGGATTAATTAAAATGGATTGACCTTTATGACTCTTTGCTCGTTAGTTAAGTCCTGGATTAGATTTCTCTAAGCAAAATTTTAATGAAAGCTCGTTATTCTTTTGTTTCAGGAGAAAAGTTTCAATGCACATTACAAGTGCTCTTGGATTGATTTGAACAATGAAATTCATTATTACACTGTTCAAAACATGAAAATGAGATATTTATTATATGTACTTTGTATTCAGTCGTACTCGTATATTTTATATTGCCATACATACTTTGGCGGCTTCTTTTGTATTTCAAATATGCATAGACGTCATTACTACCTTCCATTAGGTAGTCTAAGCACCTACCTTATCGCAAAAATTAATATACAAAAAACTTGGATGGATAGTCGGATAGTTTTAAATTCTGAGAAGTACCTTAGAATAAATGGAAAATCAAAGAAAATGTCTGATTTTTAAGAAAAAATAAGCTTTGTCGCTTACATTTCATCCTAAGCCTTTATTATTTATTCTCTCATATTATTTCAATGACGATCTCGACATTTTGGCTTACACTGCTCATTTTAAATAAACTGACTTATGTAGTGTGTGTTAGGTAAGAAAGTGTACACTAAGGAAAAAGGCTATGAAATCTGGTACATTACTGTTAAACCCAAAAATATACCTGAGTTTTAAACCTGAAAGCCCGTACGTGTAAGTCTGACAGGTAATTTGCTTTAGTTACGTACAAAAGCGTGCCAGTTGCACAACGAAAAGTGGCTTGACATTTTACAAAAAGGTAGGTTTTTAACCGACTTTGAAATACGATTTTCTACCGGGTTAGCTAATGTTTTTTGGGTGTAATATTTAGTTGTTTGACCAATTTGAGGTATGCAGGTGTGTGTTTGAGGTGTGTTGGTGTTCTACTGCAAATAGATTGAGTACAGATTACTTAAGTATACAAACTAGCAAGTGTGTAGTATTATAAAAAAAAACGACTGTTTACAAACAGTGAAGTTAAACTGAAAGCAAACAAACGTTTTTAAGCAGCCGTTTTTTTGTTTAATATTTAAAAAAATACTTGTATAAAATCTATTTAAATGGACGATTTTCTTCTACCCACACCACCAATTAACAGGACTCATTGTTGCAATCTATGTGCAATTGCAACCAAAAAAATAAAAAAGTTTCAATATATCTTTTATATTTAAAATAAAATACGAGTATTTATATAGTTGTTAAGTATAATACATGTTTTCATAAAAAAGAGGAATAGTTAAAGAAATGAAATCGGTTTAAAATGTTAATAGAATTTAACACAAAACACCAAATCGAGAATTACTTCAAAGATGAAACTGAGACATGAGCTGAGACACCAACAAGTCATAGATGAATAAAATTTCAAACAATGTGTACATAAGACATATTTTCATCAATGCTTGATGTGATTGGCTTTGCAAATAGAAGCCCCTATCTGCAAGGCAATCATGGCAAACACCTATTTGAATAACTACTCGGGGAGAAGCGTGCCGTTGCGCATAATTTAATACTTAGTTACTAAGATGAAAGGATAAGATGTTGCTGCGCTGTATGTAACTGCACTTCAGTGCATGTGAAAGTTTTGTTACTACGTGTAAACATATGCATCGTTCAGCCATTAATGTCACACTGAACCTCTAGTATCTTCTTAGACTGAGTGGGGTTTAGTCTACAGTCTAACTTAGCCAGCGTGGCCAAGTGCGAATTGGTAGACTTCGCCTGATGGCAAGTGGGTTTTGAAGGTGGTAGAACTCTTTGTGGTTCAACTCCGAAAGCACCACCGCCACACCTATTTCTGCCTAATAATAGCAGTGTTAATCACTTCTGTGTTCTGGTCTGAAGGGTGTGGTAAGGGAGACATACTTTTCCGAGGCATTCCATCTCAGTCCTCAGGGGTAGCAACGCATACAGATGCGTTGCTACCACCTAAGATCAAAGTCTCACCTAAGGTTAGCCACAGGGCTAACCTTAGGTGAGACTTTGATCTTACCTAGGGTTGATTACGGGTGTCTATGGGCGGCAGTAGCCACTTACCATCAGGTGGGCTGCATGCTAGTTTGCTACTTCCATATTATAAAAAAAAAAAAAAGTGTGGACTGCCCCCATTGGACATCTGTTGTCAACCCTAAATACGTGTTATTATTAAATTATGTTTCCCTTACCACACCCTGAAAACCAAAACAAAACAGGGTTTAAAACTGTACTTATTACGCAGCATATTGACAGCATTACATAGCGGCGCCTCCGGAGTCGATCAACAATGGGAACTATCTCCTTATAAATATAAATAAATTGTATTCAAATTATATTTCCTAATGTTACCTGTTGCCAGTTATCATCATCATGGCGGCCGGCTTCGCGAGCAGAGAGCCACAGACGTAGGCGGATGCGGCCCTGCACAGAGGAACGCTGGGAGCGCGCCTCCAGCTTATACCAGCTCTCCACGCCAGTGGATGGTATCTCTCGAAGAGGTATGTTGACGCAACCTGTGGAAAATTGCCTTAGTTTAATTTACATTGGCGGTAAGGTTACTTTTATCTTATTATGCTGTAGTCTAAAGAATAACTAAAATTAAAAGTTACTATGCAGCCTAAGCGTAGCAACTATCCATCCATCCTCACTCAGTCCTCAGGGAAAACAACACACTTGTGGCCAACCTCAAGCAAAACTTATATATCAGGTAAACATGTTCGACTGCTACTTTAACAGTATAAACAAGTAAAGTGTTCTGATCTTGATAATAAATGGTGAATAATATCAGTTCAAATCAAATTGACAACATATTTCTCACTTCATTCATGACGATCATGATCATTATGAATGAAGCAAGCATGATCATGATCATCATCACATGTTGCATATCATGACTCGTAAAATTAAACGCGAGGAACGCCGCGAGTCCACGCTCGTATGTTAATATTATACCACTTCTAAACTTTCACCTAGAGCACTTCCAATAGAAAACACTTTTCAATTCCAACGACATTTCTAAAGGATTACTCGCACATGAAACCAAGTGTATAACGGCTTTTATTGCATGGACTGGAACGTTAACTTTCATAAAAGGGAACTTCAATATATCTCGGTAAAGAACAGTGAATACATTTATATTTTTAAGGTAGGCTCAAAGAAGAGATTTATACGACAGACAAGATTATGTTATAAGTCAATGTCACAATTTAATTGGAAATATTTTACAACCTTATAAAAATAAAATGTCTATCTATGATACAGAGAGCTGTTATTTTCTCGGTCTATCTGTTTCTATGTCTACTAAGCTAAAATGAAAGAAATGAGAAAGTTATACATAAGTCGTGTATACTAAAGGTATACAGACGCACACATACACAGAGAGAAAGAAAGAAAGAGAGAGAGAGTCGCGCTCACATACACACACAATCACACACAAAGAGAACATTACTGGACAAAAAGAATCAAGAGTGTTATGTACTATATTTAAATACAAGCCAATTAGATTTATACTCGTGTATAAAAGCGAAAGGATATTTACTTTTGAAAAATCATCGCAGAACGTAAACTACTAAAGCTGGAATCAAAAGGTTTCATTTAATGATGCTAGATACTCGGTAAGAAAGGATTCTTTGATACC
>MOOZ01000348.1:1724061-1738464 GCA_002930495.1 Cecropterus lyciades
ACTCTGTATTCTGATCGATATGACGAGCAAACATGTGTAGCTTTTTACATGTGAAAACAGCTAAATGGTGTATAAATTATTTATTGTTGTTAACTATATAACTACAACTGTACACTGTATGTTTTCCTGTCAAAATAAAATAAAATAATCATTGCTTGCTATACCGGTTCATCTTCATCTTATGTTTACAAACTATTTAAAATGTTAATAAATAATTTAGGTTTTTCCCCCAGTGGTTGAAATATCAATCACCAATAAAATAAAAAATATACTCGTAAATATTATATAATATTTCCATTTGGTGTTAAAGTGTATTCGGAGAGTACAGATGATTTTTTTAACATACCTGAATAGGCAGCCCTATTGGCAAGCACATAATGGAGTCACATAGAACGACTGAGAACCATGATATATTTTTAAGGCAAAAATGTAAACTTTTGAATAAAGTAAAATTATAATTGCACTACTTACTGACACACAATGGTGATTATTATATCTAATTTAATATCGTTGGACTAAGGACAGCTCTAAGGACAACAAATGAGTGTATGTTGTACATACACTCATTTGTATGTTGTACATACACTCATTTGTTGTCCTTCATCTTAAACGCAAACTTCATTATTTGGCATTTTTTATAGTTCAGTAGCTTTGTTTCTTTTTTGTTGTTCAGTACAAAAGGATTTTACAAAGCAATTTGTTTTTGACACTTTGACAGTTCACTCCAGGCTGCCATGTCAGTTTCGAGAACAGAGCTGTTGAATTAACGGGAAACTGGCAACACAGAATCGAGTTAACACAATTTGCATCCGAAAATGGCGATTATATAAAACGAACAAAAACAATTTAAAGGAAAATGAGGAGTTTATAAAGTATATAAATTTTAATATTCAAGGATTTAAAGCCAGAAGAGCATTTTCTTACTACTTAAAATGTAAAGGAAGTGAGTTTCACGTGCCTAATAACATGTGTTTAAACTTTCAAAACGAACTTTCTAAGACCATTATGCATTAACAAATCAATGATTTCAGATACAACGTTGCGCCGAATACGATGTTAATTCAAATAAATATGAATGTTGCTGCACAAAGTTCTAACTTCGTAACCTCATGTTTACGTTCACATCTTTAGGATGACTGTATTAAATTTCCATAATTGTATTGCTTTTAGCGAATTTCTGATTTTTATATTTACGCAATAGCATTATATATATATAATTTCATAGCATTGATTAACACGAAACTTAAAGCATATTGTAAAATTTATGATTACATAAAAGACAAAATAGTTTGGGACAGATCAATACAATATAGGTTTTTACTATCTTAATAGTTAATTAAATGTCAAAGGATGGCGTCTCTTGACAAACAAGCCCTTTGTTTAGTCAAGTGTAGGGCAAAATACTTGAGCTAGCATTTACTGCCCATATATAAAACAAGATGGTTAAAAAAATAGAAATATAAATATAATACTAAGAAAATGACAAACCCGATGGGTTTCTTGACGGATCATCTCTGACCGGAACACGGCGTCATCGTGTTCCGAACCGGTGGTAGTCTAAGGAACTAGTAACATCGTTAAAAACATTAAAACAGAAAAAAACCTGACAGCTTAAAACGAAATTTTGTTCATAATGATATTTTAACGCTTATATAACTTTTTGTCAAAATAGTCAAGTAAAAGTATTAAAATATATCCTTCCTCCCCCCTTTTTTATCTATTTCCAGGCGTCAGTTTAAAAAAAAATAGCCTATGTCATTTACCAAACTGAGACGATTCTAATGATGTGTCATACGTCACAATCCGTCAAGCCATTTGGGCTACAGCCCAAAACACGTGCTACAGCACGTGCCAAAGTAATAGACATACATACAAACAAACAAAAACACATACATATATACTTCCTCCTGAGGTATTTCCGGAGCGCTATAACATGAGGCTCTTCATAAAAGGTGTGTAGAGAGCTCTCCTTCAAAGCCGGCGATGCATTGGCGACTCCCCTGGTGTTGCAAATGTCCATAGGCGACAGTGATTACTTTCCATCAGGTAGCCCGTCTGCCTTATCGTTAGGTTAAGTTATAAGAAAACAAAAAACATACGCTCGAAAACCCTCCTGACGCAGTCGGGTAAAAATACTGTATTTATTTCGTTTCATTTTAAAGCACGTATTCTGAATAAGCATTCGAAGCATGCAAAGCATTTTTAAATATTATTAGCCTATTGTTTGGAAAATCATTAATATAGACTATTTGTTATATTAAGCTTGTTGCTTATATTAAGTCGATGTCAGTACGACTACAGATTGCATGCATTTACCTATTGTCATATCATTACTACCGCCTATTAGCGTTTTATGTCAATCGCAAATGCGTTGCTGCCCATGAAGATTCCGAACACAATCATGTTGAATTACTACTTTACCTTCTTGTACAAATTAAAACACAGCTTTTTCCCCTACGGTTATAATACAGAAAAAAGTGTAGTCCTGCAAAGTCCAAAAACCAAAATATTATCGGAAGCTGACTCTTTACAAAATGTTTTGAACTTTCAACTTAATTATGAGCATAAATCTCATATCTAACATGCTCGCAAGCATTCGAAGACCTCGTCTCATCCTCTCATTTCGACTAACTGCCGGCAGACGACATCTTAAAACCCAACATAAAACGATCTACGATCTCAGCATCATAAGTATTTATCCTTAACCATGTTATCGAAGTTTCTAGATAAAATAGCTCCAAGCTAAGACTAGGAGACCTCGACCGCACTTCAGGCATATTTAATATGTTCGCTTGAGTTGGGAGTTTTCTCCGAACCAAATACTCTTATATAAACAACTATTTTTTGCTTCGAAAACTAAATGCGTCTAGGAATAAATCAAAATTAACTGCGTATCTAAACAATTCAGGCAAAATTTAGTACTTAATGGACTGAAACAGACTATTATTCTTTATTATTGGTAACAAAAATCGCTTTTTGTATGAAATTAACTTCTTAAAATTTCCATACCTTGAAGTATATGGCCATATAGTGTAAAATAGTTCATATCATCAACCCTGATAGGAATTGAGCCCTTAAGCCGGCCGCAGATACTTTTCTACTCCTGTTACTCCTGTGAACTAAACAAGTACGCCTTGTGTATAAGTCTCTCCCTTACCACACCTTTACTTTGGTGTTCTTAACCGAGGAGTTCCAATTTCGTCCTCAAGATTAGCAAAGAATCTTTGACCAAACTCAGGAAAGAGTCTGATCTTACTTGGGGTTATTATAAATGTCCTACCACCTTCCCACCTTAAAGGCTTTAAATTATTTTTAGAAGTCATACTCTGTTAATTGTTTAAACAAAATATCCAATGTTAGCTCCATTGAGGGATCGAGTATAAAAAATACTCACATCTGTTGTACGGGACCCCTTAAATATTAATTTTATTTTAATTTAATTATTTATTTTAAAAGTGAATGTATAACTTAATAAACTGTGAAAGTTTCAAGCTGTTTACTGCTGTCTACCTGTTGCCGCTATAAATATCCAGCATAAAATCACGTTTGATGTATGGGAGTCCCCCTCATATCTTTATTTTATTCTGTATTTATTGGTATAGCGGTATCTGAAATACATCATCTGTGCAAATTTAAAAAATGTAACTATCACGGTTTATGAGATACAGCCTGATGACAAACAGACAGACAGCGGTGTCTCAGTACTAAGGTCCCGGTTTTACGCTTTTGGCTACGGAACCCTAAAAAGAAAACATTACCCTAAAATAACCGGAGAGTAAAATCCGTCCCGAAAACCGTATGACTGACAGCTCCAAATTATTTCTTTTGAATTTCTTTAATAGAGTCCCAGTTAACAGAAGCGCATGGCGCGCGCTTATTCAGTAGGTATGTGCACAAATAATTTTACTTTTTACACGACAAGGACAAAACAAAAAGAAAAGGTTATGATTTTGAGTGGTAGTACGTATATGTGTTTATATTTATTTTTGTATTGATCTATTTGCTAACTAACATTTAATATTCATATTGTTAAGATAAATACGTCCCTTTTCTCGCATTTTTTCTATTCGCAGGCGTCATATTGAAAAATATAGTCAATGTTGGACTCACTGAGATGAATCAAACGATCCGTCTTAATTATGTTAGAATCCGTCAAGCCGTTTGAACTGTAGAGTGTATACGTTCATACGCACTAAAAGACTCCTTCTGATGCAGTCGGTTAAAAAGTAGTATAATATCACCTGTGGCCTGATTTCTCCGTATCCTCACATAAAATTTGGACCTAACAAGGAACTTTTTTAAGGAAGGTTTTGTGGTTCAACTCCGAACGCACCACGGCAGCATCTATTTTAAAGATTGAACGTTAACAACCGGCAACCCCTTTGTCTGCACTCAGTTTATTTCATTCCTTTCACACATTATGGAGTGAAATCATTTATTTTGTAAGTACTTACCCTACACCATCAGGTAAGAACGACTTCTTAGCACCTCTATACCATTATAATTTTATCTATATGGTGACGTTTTTGCCATTTGGTATAGATCCTTAAGAAATGATACTATTCTTCCTCCCGTAAAACCACACATATACGACTTTAATAACAGAGAAAAATGTTTGTATAGTAGTTTTACCTAACATAATGAGAAATTTATGTTTTTCTCCGTGTCGTCTCGCATTCTGCTCGAGAAGTACTCGTATCTAAACAAATGGAACACATCTTTACATAGACAGTTCTTATTGATACATTTTCATTGCCCCTGTATGTATAAATACGATGAGTATAGAATTAATAATATAAAAAGTGCGACTTGGGCTCGCGCACGAAGGGTTCCGTATCATTATCTATAAAAAATGGCAAAAATAATCAACGTTTGTTGTATGAGAGCGCCCTTTAAAAAATATTTTATTTCGTTTTTAGTATTGTTGCTTATAGCAGCAACAAAAAACATCATCTGTGAAAATTTCAACTAGCTATTCTAGCTATCACGGGTCATGAGATACAACAGCCTGGTGTCAGACAGATGAACAGACGGACAGCGGAACCTTAAGAAGATGTAATTGTGAGCGTATTTTTCGAACACACCAGCGTAACACGTTTTTTTAACACGCTTTTATAAGGTAAGTTATAGGTATGATTTACTAAATGTTAGTAAGCAACTAAAACAATACATTACAAACGCAGGTACAAATTGTTCTGTAAGGCAGTGGAATTTTTCTAAGTTGACTTTTACTTAAAAAGCGTCACAAAATAGAGACAGAGGCAACACAACAGTTATTGAAGTAACATTGAATGTTAATTAAAGATTAAGGAACAAAAAAAACTCTTTATGGTGTGAGAAGTCTACCAACGTATACGAACTTGGCCAGCGGCGCACTTCAAGCTTAATAGTGGAACAATAATGGGTTGACGACGAAACATGAACCATAATTATCATCGCTTTGGATTGACATGTTTAAAAATAACAGTCACTCCTTTTCCAGTATTCTAGAACATACTATTATTGTGACAGTTTTCTAGAATTTTCTATTTTCCAGTAGTTGACGGTTGCGATTTTGATCTAACTTACATAGAAATACCCATTTACTTATTAATGGAGCGCAAGTGAAACTAGAAAGGCTGAAAGGACACTTTTCGTTTTTTAGGTAAATACGCATTTGTTTACAAATAGACAATTAAAACGGAAAGAAAACAAGATAAATAATGAAAAACACCATCTTAATGCTGTTAAGATACAATAGTTACACAATCAATCATTCGAAAATAACATATATAAGTTGATTTTCAAACTTACCGTGCCTCAGGCAGGAGACACCCAGGGGCATCGAAAATCTTTTGCTCCGCGTTTGCACTTGTAAACTTCTGACTGTCTCTACACAACGAGAATTGAAAGGTTAGTTCACACGAACAAGCCTCAGAGTTGATTGATATTTAACTTAGAGCGACTAGGACATGATAAGAAGTGGGTACACAGCGTTATCAGATGACGCTGGTGTCGGCGTAGGGCGGCGATGCGAGCGGCTCCCGCGTAGGGCGGCTGGGCGGCGACTGGCTACCCCTCAGCCTTCGTGCTCCTTCGAGCCTCGCCCGGATTCGCTTCCTGTTGATCGTGTACGCGACAGGTGATCCCGATTCGTTTTTAATCACAAACTACTGTTTATCAATCGCTCCATCGCATTTGATTGCAACTTGCGTAAGAAATTGATGAAATTACTGAACAGGGAGACTGTTTTTCAACGCGCTTTTGACAAATATACCGACATTATCTAATGATTAATTAGCCTAATTATAAATTACTGGCTCTAAAATTATGGCTTTTGTTTTAGAATCAGGCTGATGTTGATAAACGATGTGCTACATAAAACAAAAAATAACATGAAGCTTTTGTCAGTTGTAATTCGACTATTTAATCGTTGATTTTTCATTGACGCTCAAAAATAATCTTTTTAAAGGTAAGCGATAACAAAAATAAACTCTAGAAATATATGTAGTTTTACCATTAATCTTAGTTTTCATTTGAACTTCGTCGTTCAACTGCGTGGCACTACCGCCACACCCACTTATATTTACTAATGGTAATGTTAAACATGCTATGCTATTTTTTGGTGAAAGCAGAGACGAGAGTTACACGAGGTATTTCCACTTAGCCCTTAGGTAGTAACAAATATGTAATCGACATAATGTCAGATTTCAATAGATTTTAAATGAATTGAACATGTCAATGGATAGCGAGGACTATTTACCTATTTATTTACCATAATTAATGTAGGGTTTTTTTTTAATAATATAAAAAAATGAAGCGTGCAGTCCGGCCATGGACATCAATACCCCAGGTTAGATAAGGGTCTTACCAACAGTTAGCAACGGATGCGTTGCTCCCGGATGAGGGCTAAGTTGGTAAGCCTCGCATAAATTTGTCTCCCTTACCACACCCTTCAAATCGGAACACAACAGCGCATAATACTGGTAGAAATAGGTGNNNAGAAATAGGTGGTGAAGGTAGTAGAACTCTTTGTGGTTGGACGCCGTAAGCACCACTGCCACTCCTATTTCTGCCTAGTAACAGCAGTGTAACGCACTGTTGTGTTCTGGTCTGAAGGGTGTGGTAAGGGAGACATACTTTACCGAGGCATTCCATCTTAGTCCTCAGGGGTAGCAACGCATCTATGGCTAACCTTAGGTGAGACTTGGATCTTACCTAGGGTTGATTACAGATGTCCATGGGAGGCAGTGGCCACTTCCTATCGGGTAGGCTGCTTACTCGTTTGCTACTTTCATACTATAAAAATAAAAGTGTATGCTCGTTTGCTACACCTTTTTCACAAATACAAAACCTAACACAAACTTAGTCCTCGAAAGTAACAACGCATCTGTGATTGAGTTCAAATAGAACCTTTGTTTTATAATGTTACTTATGGCCATACGGATGTTTATAGGCCGGAGTTGCCACTTACCATGAGGAAGATAGCATGCTCATTTAGGTACTTCATTAATAAGTATTATAAAATCAAGAGACCTCTTTACGTTACGAAAGCAGTTGTCGGCGCTACAACTAGATGGCGCTGTACCCCTTTCTGAATCACGTTAACGATTTTCGTTTGGTATATACAAAATAAAATGTCCGAATATGGGCTGCAGTGATTGTGTAATCGATTTTTGAAAAGGCAGATATGCTCAGAAATATTTTATTTATTATTATTATTATGCAGGTATTTGCTTTTTCTTAGCAAAAGGTAATATTTGCAACATTTACGGGTAAAACCAAGTAAATGTGCAGAATTTATAGAGGAGCTATGGATTGAATGAGATTATGTGAACCCTCTTCCTTTTCGTCTATTTGCATGAACTTGTCACAATTCGGTAAATATTTAATATAGCTGCTTTTTGTAAGGGTATATATAGGGAGTGCTGTGAACCGATGAGTTTTAGACTTTGATGGAGATGGTTAGATATCACCCCGGTGGTAAAAAGGACAATAGCGACAACATAAACTTTATTTTGCTTCCAGATTCTAGCCACTTCTTCTTTAAGTTCTATATATTTGTTTATTTTTTCAACTATTGTTTTTTTAATGTTATGAATATTCGGAACTGCAATGTCTATCAGGTAAGTAGTTTTATTTTTATTTGTCTTGTAAAATAATGTCCGGTCTGTTATAGTGTATAATTCTATCGGTAAGTATAGCGCGATCGTAATAGAGTTTATGGGAGGTGTTTTCTATGACAGTTTGTGGAGTGTATCTGTAGTAAGGTGTATGAGGTTATGTTTTAGTGTAAGATTTTGGTGAATTATATTAGTGACTTGGTTGTGTCTATGTGTAGTCTGTTTGGGTGAGACTGGTGCATCCTCCTGTTATATATTGTATAGTTTCAGGCTGAGTGTGGCATCTACGGCGTTTATCATTTCTGACATTGGGGTCTTTAATTATGTGTTTTCTGTAGTTTTTAGTGTTAATGACTAGGTCCTGGATTGCTATCATGAATCCTTCTGTTTCAGGGAATAAATTACCTTATTTAAGTCACTTGTTTGAGGCTATTTTATCTACATGTGTATGTCTTCCATATATATTTTTTTTCCAATTTTCTATTTTCTGTAGTGTGGATTTCCGTCGTTAAGTGTATGTTAATCTGTGTGATCGGAGAGATTGAGCGGTGTGAGGTTTTTGTCGTTGTGTGTGACTGCTGAATGAATGTTACTTGTGGATGTTTTTCGGGCGTATGTATATACAAGGGCGTAGCCAGGATTCTCTATAGGCATCAAGATCAAGAATTTTAACGAGAAGGGGGAGACAGATCGAGACTGTTGTATGCGTATCGCACATTAGTAGTGGAGGTAAAATAATTACAAATAAAAGACAAGAAATAGTAATTACTTGAGGAGCAATCTGCGCGGTTCTTCACATAAACTTTAAAATTTCTCATACAACATTACTTATTGAAAATTATAGATAGGTACATTTTTATCTGTGACCGAACGCTCTTCTAAGGACAGGCAGGTGCCCCTCCCCCCAAGAAGGCCATTGTGATGTAATGTGGGAAGGTGTGTGTATGTTCTTAGACACACTCTACAAGGCAAGGTCATCTTGTAGAGTTCATCCTTGTGAAATAATTTTAACGAGAGGCCATTCTCGAACAGGTCATCTTGTCGAGGTCATTTTCGTAGAGGTCATCTTGTAGAGGTCATCTTGTAGAGGCCATTCTTGTAGAGGTGATTATAGTAGAGGTTATTCTCGAAGAGGTCATCTTGTACAGGTTATTCTCGTAGAGGTTATTCGCGTTAAGATTATCTTGTAGACGTAATTCTAGTAGAGGTCATAGTATAGAGGTCACTATTGTAGGGGTCATTCTCGTAGAGGTCATCTTGTAGAGGTGAGCACGTAGAGGTCACCTTGTAAAGGTTATCTTGTAGATGTCATCTTGTAGAGGTCATTCTCGTAGAGGCAATATTATATTGCAGTTTTTGATATAAATTATTATTATTATTATTATTATTGTGCAGTTGTAATATTGATCATTATATTTATCAATATTTATCATTAAGGAGTAAACTCCAGTCGTGCGTTGGAGCTAACGCACACTATATTTTTTAGTACACAATCGTATTCGTTATAATAAATAATAATCATATCATATTAATTTAATACAAAATTATTAAAATAATTGAATATTACTTTTTAGATTCACCTGTGACCGTGATTCGCTGATAAAACGAAGCTAAGAGATCATATCGAGAAAAAACATCTACCCAGGACATATCAGTGTCATATATGTCAAAAGGTATGGTTTTAAATGCTTTGGTTTTAAATGAAATGTAATGCTAATGGATTATTCTAAATAGTGATAACTATTTATTTCAGACCTCTAAGAACCGCGGCTTAGAGCAACATGTTCGGAACGTTCATAAGGGAAGACCGAATAACAAGATGTGTCATCACTGTGGGAAGTGATTCCCTAAAATGTACCTATCCTTTATTCTGTAAGCAGGAATAGTAGGTTATAGCGGTAAAAAGGTAGTAAGCAGTAGGTAGTAAGGTAGAACCAGAAGATTCACTTGTTCAGTATTTGACTGGCCGAAATATGGAATGAAATAAAATGGTAAAATTAAAATATATTGTTACCAAACTTACTTTACTAAGGGTAGAAATAACAAAATAGTTATTTTACTGGTTTTGGAAAATCAACTCCTAAGTAGTAAAATAGGTGTTGAATATTTATATTACAGTCTTCGCATAAAAAGTTGCGGGCAGCAGCTAATGGATTATACACGACAATGTCTACGGAAGAACTTAAAAAAAATAGAGGCACTTATGAGGATCGCGCCGACATACGTGATAACTTAAAAAAAAAATTACAAAATTAGATTATGTCAAATTGAAAAAATAATAATAGCGAAATAAAACAATGTCATTCTCGAACCACCACCTACCACCAAAATTGCCATAACTACTGGAAATCGCTGTTTTTTAGCGATATTCAGTAGAGAAACGAAATTTCATTTCAAAGACCCAAAGAAAATCCACTTCAAGAATGTACAAATAATTCATTTTATTCATTTACTTACAGACAAAGGTGCAGTTGGAGTCGCACATACGGACGCACACAGGCGACAGGCCCTTCATATGTGAATACAGTCCCACCACGTTCTCGCAGCAGTCCAATTTATATAAACACCACAGACAGTTGAGTATATAGTCTACGGCAGGGGTCGGCAAGTACTTTTAAGATTTTATTTTGTTTAGAAGTAGCAAACAGCATGCAGCCCACCTGATGGTAAGTGGCTACTGCCGCCCATGGATATCTGTAATCAACCCTAGGTAAGATCAAAGTGTCACCTAAGGTTAGTCACAGATGCGTTGCTACCCCTGAGGACTAAGATGGAATGCTTCGGAAAAGTATGTCTCTCTTACCATACGCTTCAGTTGTTGTTGTAGTTGTTGTTGTCGTTATCGTTGTCGTAGTCGTTATAGTTGTCGTTGCCGTTATCCTGATCGTTATTGTTATTGTTATTATTATTATTAAGTTTCACCCCTGCTCAAGCTGGAAATAGGTGTGCCGTCGAACCATTTTGCTCTACCACGCTCCAGTACTAATTGTTACTAATTGAAGCGCAAAAACTGTGGCTTCAATTTGATATTCGATACATTGATGTTTATTCATGCGCCTTTTTATTTGCGGTTGAGTTCATTAGACTGTTGTTTTCAGTGATCAAACATTCTGTTGAATATGTAGTTGCTACCTTCATTTTATTGTTTGTTATAATTAATAGTCATATTTATTATATACTGGTTGTGCTCCGCGGTGTCATCCGAGTTTAATAAAGTAACATATATTTAGCGGCAATTCTATACCTTTAACAATTGTTGAAATACCTACTTTAGTTATATAATAGGTGTATCATATTGTTCATGTATTTTAATTGATATTGATAGTTTGATAGTGTTATTGATAGTTCCCATATTAAGTTTTATTGTAACATTATACACACTAGAGATTTCGTATGGAAGTCAAAAACAATTTTGTTTAAGATTAATGTTCTGTTTAGTATTTAAGTATAAGACGGCTAGATTCGGTCCGTGGCCAAAACTGAAAACAAAACATAATAAGTTATTGTTGTCTTGAAAAAAATATCTTTTGTTAGAAATTTTTAAAATGGCATTTAATTCGAAATATTTACAACATACGTTGAGCTGACCTGACTTAACTATGATTTTTTAAGTCGAATCGGTTAGTTAGGTTTCGTTACTTATCTTAATTTTCTTAATTTTTCTTCTATAGGAACCTTCTCCTAACAATAAAAAAATACAAAAAAAAAAGAATAAGCTAAATCAGTCCAGCCTGAACGCATGATGCCGTAACCAAGGGAAATAGCGTCTCATTTATGTAAACCTATATAAATACTAAAATATAGAGATTGATAGAAATTTCTATTTCCTTACGGTTTATTTGTAATTTTGGTTTAAGTTTAGTAATAACATTCAAATCTTACATTACATTTATCTTTTATTTTAACGTTAAGAATAAAATGCTATTATTACAGTATTATAAATGAATTTATCGCGTTGTATAGTGCGAATTGTAATAGAGGTTTTAAAACACGTGCTTATACGACATAAAGCCAATTTACGTATAATGAGAAACCGCTCAACAAGACCCTGTTTTTTGATAAAAACGTGTTGGGAAAATTATTNNNTATACATAAAACAATATGATTGAAACAGGAATTACTCTATAAAAACAACTCCTACGGTTAACTGTGCCCTTAGTACGAGTTTATTGCGTTTCCTCAAAACGATAACCGTTTACGTACATTGCAATGTTCCTAACTTTGCATTTGACGTTTTCGGCCTTATCTTGAAATATATGGGCGAAAACGGAAATGGGGAACATTTTGATGAAACGTAAAAAAACTCGTACTAAGAAGCGATCCATAAATTATGTCACACGAATTTCATAGTTTTATACCCCTCTCTCCTTCTTGTCACAGCTGATCCCATTTGCGAGACACCTCCGTTTCTACTGTGATGTCTCATATTTTGCAATCTTACACATAAAAATTATTACATTAAAACAGCAGTACCAAAATTATATTTATTTCCATTTACATTATCATATTGAAATGTGACGTCACGAAATTTAGGATTCCTCCCCACTCCTTGTCACACAATGTCACACTTCATCGATGCCATGCCCTCCCCTTAACGTGTAACGTTATTTATGGATGACCTTTAAGGGCAAAGTTATGTGAAATTACACGCGACACGAGCAAAGCTGTCTGATTAATTTGAATTAAACACGATGCATTTCGGTCAAGTTAAGCTCTTGAGTCGCTCATTTGCTTGTAAAGTTAGTCTAATTTCTTGCAAGCCGTGGTTTGGCAAGTGGCAACCCAAGTTGGTAACTTAATTGCTTTCTCCAGAACTTCCTTCCAGTAATTTATTCTTAAACGAGTGGCCATTCGGACGGTGATTAGCAAAGTTTGCGTTACAGCCCCCGATCGATGGGTAGGCATAAAAGAAATCGGCTGTATTTATCATAAATAAAATGTATTTATTCAACGTAAAAAGTAGCGCTTCTAATATTGAATATTTTAGGGCAATCAGCGCGTCCAATACTTGTTAATGTAGATGAAAAATTGAATTATCGTTCGCTGTCTTTCCGTGCATGTCGTAAGACGCAACTAGGCGACCAAATCCAGGCAGCTGCCACCCGTCCCTGTAGTTCCGGGACCAAAATAGGGCTACGGTATCACCTGCCTGTCGTAAGAGGCGACTAAAAGGGGGCTTCTGGGGTTGCGGGCGGCAAGAGAGGGAGCTCAAGCCGTTCAGCCAAGTGACCTCGGAAAGGACGGCGGCATGTGTGGTCGCGTACTGTTGTAACATGTGAAGGCACGGTGAATGCAAATGCTCACTGGGGAGAGGCCGTAAGGAGCATCGCGCTCGGAGGACTCCGTTTGCGTTCCGTTGGAGATCCCGGAGTCCCCCACGCAGCGCTGAGGAGGGTTTTAGTGCGGTAAAAATCCCACATAACCCGGCATTGCTCCCACGGCGTCGGGTACTTTTTGAAAGTTTGCCTCTCGTTACAAAAAAAGGCAGCTGCTAAAATGCTTAATGAGATGTGTACATTCACTCACAACACATGGGAAATGAAAGCCACAGTTTTATTTTATGATAAACGATCTGCGAATGCCTCAGGCGGATTTTAACCCCGCTAACCTTTTTGCAACATTTAGATAATCGCCAAATATCACGAATAGGCATATACTAATATGCAAATAACTAACACATGTGAATTGATGCGAATCCAAGAATGATAGAATATATTTATACTTACGTCATTATTATTTTGAAGGTGCAGTACTCTTTTCCGTTTTTATTTATTACGGAAGCACATTTTCTTTATTGCATTCATTCACATAAAATTCTTTCAAAGTTAACAAGCTACTACCACTTCAAAAATACTCCATTATCGGTAATGGTTAATTAATTTTAATGGCAGTAGAACTTATAGTGTCACAGCTCGCTGTCACGCCGTTTCTGAAAACGATATAAAGCTTTGTTAAAACTTTTGTACTCTGATTTCAAAGGTAGCAAAACTGGGGTACCAATTTAAGTCGTTTAAACTCAGTTCTCAAGGGCATCAACGCTTGTCCCATACATTTTTGATGTTGGCAACATTTATAACTTACTAGTGTCAGTATTTTTACCCGACTGCGTCAAAAGGTGAATAATGATTTTCGAGCGTATGTAGGTATGTATGTTTTTTGTATGCATGTCCATTTCTTTGGCACGCGCTACAGCCCAAACGGCTTGACGGATTGTGACGTATGACATATCATTAGAATCGTCTCAGTTTGGAGAGTGACATATGCTGTATAATTTTTTATAATAACGCCTGGAAATAGAGGT
>MOOZ01000348.1:1754810-1774814 GCA_002930495.1 Cecropterus lyciades
AAAGAATTTTTCAAATCGGACCAGTAGTTCCTGAGATTAGCGCGTTCAAACAAACAAACAAACTCTTCAGCTTTATAATATTAGTATAGATAATGAACACCAACAAAAAATAATTTTAATAAACCGAAAGAAGATTTAAAACGCCTTATGCATTGAAACACGTGCCCAAAATGTTTTTACTACAACAATGACATGGCACCGACATCAAAATGGTAGCTAGCGTTTTTGACATTTGAAGAATGAATAATAGTGCAATTCATTCAATATAAGGTTTATGATTCAATATTAATTTAATTAATGCATTATTCAATTATTTGAATCATAAACTTTATACTGAATGTTTCGTTTGGTTTTTACAAGTTGAAAATGTTATTTTAGATTTTTCATGGTGCGTCAACCTACTATCACGAAAATAGATACTACAATTATATGAGATAACTGACTCTCTACATAAAACTGGTAATAATATTGGAAACTTTCAATAAAATGGATACTGTTCCAGAATCATCAAAGCAAATTTATTAGGCAAAGCGTAAGTAAAACAATAGTCAAAATGTATTAAAACTAATATATTTTAATTTAGCATCACAAAATGAATATGTAAGTAAATTTAAGGTTACGACCACAATATCTCGATGAAACTAGGAAAGCGCCAAATCGGTTTCATAAATGCATTGAACAATAGTTTACTTAAAGCATATAGCATTATAAATTCAAACATTATTAAGTTATCATTATATTCAATGTTATATATTTGTAGGTATTAATTCACCAGATTTTGCGATTTTCCTATAAATTTATATTTCTTACACAACATTTTTACAAATACAATAAACAACTTACTTCCAGCGCGGAATGTATAAAATCACAAATAATAAAATATATTTAATAATATAGTGAATAAAAAAGCAACAATATTCCACATCAATATGAAGTACGTTAAAACTCATAAATCATTTTACCGTTATGGTTAGGTATTAAACAAGAAATAATTAAACTTAAAACCGATTTATGCAACAGTTCACATTATAATAATGAAATGGGTGAGTGGTAAGCCACCAAAACCAAAATAAACTAATAGAGGAAATATGAATGTAGATGCAACTGATTTCACAAACCGATTCGCGCGACACTTCACACAATGATAAGGGATGGATAAGAAAGGAGTTACCGAAACCTATGTAGACTATGAGCTAGGGAACTAAGGGAGGGAATGTGTTGTTTAAGCGCACTGGCAGGCGCAGCGCTTAACGCGCGACGCGTGCGGTGCGTCCACGCTGCGGACTGAACGCGGCTGCATATCTGCAAACAAACAAATCAATAGTCAATACTCAATAGTGGTCAATGGTCAATCGTAGACAATTGTCAATAGTGGTCAATAGTCAATAGAGGTCAACGGCCAATGGTGATCATGATTCGATAGCGATCAATGGTCAATAGATACTCAATAGTGGTCAATGGTCAATAGTGGTCAATAGTCAATAGAGGTCAACGGCCAATGATGATCATGATTCGATAGTGATCAATGGTCAATAGATACTCAATAGTGGTCAATGGTCAATAGTGGTCAACTTTAGGGTACAACTGCTAAAAATCGAGCAGTCCAAGTGTATGTACAGTATACTATCCACCTTAGGCGCTATAAATCCTCTATTTGAAAAGAAAACATGATAATTTTACACACACATGATAATTTAACAAACACACGTATTCGACGTATTCTATAGGTATGTTGTTGTAAAATATATTATCTATTTTTGCAAAAAATAATAAACACCAAAAAAATTATACACTACCTATATGTATATGTTAATTTTTATGTGAACCGATATTGATAGATATTATTTTTAAACGTATTTTTTAATTACTATATGTTTTCTTGGTTTTATTTTTATATGATTTATGTAGACAAATATGACAATCATTGGTTTTAGACAATGTGTGGAAAAAACCGCATTACGCTTAGTTCTTTGAAACCAACCAACTCACATTTATTTAATTTATGATTTTTCCTTTGTTTACATGTAAAAACCCATCTACATGCTACAACTTAAGATAATAGGTCAACAGGAAGTAGAATGTACTATTAATGATATTAAGCTTGACAATCAAAAAGGAACTCAAAATTCGTAGAGCTGTGTGATCATATTTTTTTATGTATTACACTACTTCACAAAATATTTTACCATAAACATGTTATTATGGATATTAATTAATACTCTTATTCGTTCTACATAACTTTGAAAGATACTAAAATATATGATAGATAACAATGCGAAAAATGACACATTTTTCCAATCTTGTAACTCACTATGCTGCGGGTTTCGCATTTATTTTAATTATCATACAATTAAAAATTATCCGACGATATATTGGCGGCTCCACTGAAAATGGTAATGAATAAAGACGAAATTGACCATTTAGCATCAGATAATCCGTCTGCCTTATTTTGCCAAACAAGTCTCTGTTTAGTCAAATGTAAGGCAACATACTGGAGCTAGCTTTTATAATCATCATGTAATAAACAATATGGTTAAAAAAAAGTATTCCAAAGAAAAAGACAAACCCGCTGAGTTTCTTGCCGGATCTTCCCAGTTGAGGTCATTTTCCGACCCAGTGGTAGTATAAGAAAAAATATTCTAAATGACAATTTGTAGGTGCCTCCGTAGGCCTATGCAAAATAAAGACATTTCATTTCATTGGATTTAAGTATAAAAATATCAAATGCAGCATATAAATTAACAATTTCAAGTACATTAATGTTGTTGTTAGTTTCAGTATTTGTTCCATAATTTTATTATAAATCTACTTGCCCTTGACACTTGACCCGGCAAACGTTGTTTTGCCATATAAATGATTAAATTACTAAAATGGCTATTAAAAAATAGGGGTTGGTGATAAAACCGTAAAAATTAAGGGTTGTATGTATTTTTAATGCCACATCATAGAAAAATAAAAACAAAAAAAATACTCAAAAATTAAAAAAAAATGTTAAGGGTGAACAACCCTTATCACTTAGAGGTATGAAAAATAGATAGTAGCCGATTCTCAGACCTACTGAATATGTGCATAAAATTTGGTAAAAATCGGTAAAGCCGTTTCAAAGGAGTAAGTTAACTAACATTGTGACACGAGAATTTTATATATAAGATTATCCACTTATTTACTTTTTTTACTCTTCATTTATGTTCAGATAGACGTAAATAGTAGCAATATAAGGACAGAGAATCGATCAAGCGATAAACTATCGAGTGTCAAGTATCCTGTTCAAACAAAACTTCGCTCGAGGGGGCATTTTCATTAACAGATACGGTATTACTGTTTTCACTGATTGATGTAAGATACTTATGTAATTTGAATTATGTGTACGCCCGCTAAATTTGAGGAAAGAAATATGCTGACTAAAATTATTTAAAATTTTTAACTCAATAATATATGTGTGTAATTAATAGTAATATATAGTATAATAGTTGTCATTTTTGACATTTTGTAAACTATGCTAGCTTAGCTCTAGAAGTTGTTGCTAAACAATCAACATAAAATTTAATTCAAAACATTTTCAAATCGTAAGTTTCATATTTAGGCAATCTGGAACTGTATTCCTTAGGGTTTTTAAACATGTGCATATAGCCTAAATATTTGTAATTCGATCTTATCAGGGGTTCGAATGCCAGGCGCCTTTTAATTTTTTCAGTTGTGTGTATATCAGAAAGAAATTATTATTACATGCTTTAACAGTGAAGGAAAACATCGTGAAGTAACGTCATGCATCAACAGCTGTGATTTCATAAAAAAAAAACTTCTCAAAGTTGTACCAATACCAATTTGTCACGTGTCTGATCCGGAATAGACCAGCGTGATGGCCAATATCCTTTTTTTTAACAGATCGAAGTAGATAACGAGCGTGCAATCCACCTCATGTTAAGTGGTCATTGCCGTCCATGGACATCTAAATGCAGTTGCATTTAGATATATAGAACAAAGGTTCTATCTGAAGTCGATCACAGATGCGTTGCTACTCCCGAAGACTAAGATGGTCACCTCATATATAAGAGATCCAGCAACCACACCGTTCCACCGAAACGCAAGAACTGCTTCACGCTAGAAATAGGTGTGGCAGCGATACCTCCCCAATCGAACTACACTTGCAACTACACACAACAAGCTACACCTTTCAAAAACCTAAGCCCCTCTCACTCAATGAAGGTACCCGTACCCAGCAGTGTCCTATCAATGCCTATAATACGTTGTCATCGTCTAAGATGTTAAAATAGAAATTACATAACACCATAGTGCTACCGTGAAAATTAAGATTCAGTTATCGGTCATTATTCATCACAACTCCCGTGTCCTATCGACCGAGGTATCTTGTAATGAATATTCGCCCTCGCGGTGCATTTAAGCGTTGTTTATAATTTATCGCCGCACTAACAGCTTTATCTATGTCATGTCGATGCCACTAACTACTTGTAACTTGCTACTTTTCTGTAGGGATCGCTGTTTTTTTTATATTATTGAATCAAATGAGCATTCAGTCCACCTGACGATAAGTGGACTGCCGCCCATGGACATCTGTAATCAAGACCAGATAAGATCAGTCTTATCTGACGCTGAGATACGCTACCCCTGAGTACTAAGTTGGAACGCCTCGGATAACTATTCCTCCCTTATCAGACCCTTCCGACCAGAACACAGCAATGCGTAACACTGCTGTTATTAGGCAGAAATAGGTGTGGCGGCGGTAATACATACTGCTACCTTTAAGACATTTCATTCATAATAAGTTTTTGAATTTACCACCTTTAAATTTTTCGTAATATGTATCTTCTAATTTCAGTTCAAAATAAGACATATATTGATCTTGTATATATAAATAACGAAGATGTTTGTAATATGAAGTTATTTTTTCAAATAACTGTTTAAATTTGAAACATAGATATACCATCATTATTCGTGTTTAAATTTTTGAAAAGTAATGCCTTGCACTATACCCATTACATGTTTTCAATTAAACATTAAAAGGTACCTTTGACAGTATCCACTCTTAACGGTGCAAAAATGTGACAAATAAAACAAAACTCATGATGATCAATGAATTACTATAATGCTGTTCCCCTGTTAATACTTTTTTGTACTGTTATTTCGTATCCCGTCGTTATTTCGTATTTCAATATCACACGTCAGACATTCGTTTATTTAATGTAATGTTAATGATACTGAATTAATAAATACGTTCCCACCTGAGCCCTAATCTTCGTGTTTGGAGGACGCAACAATAATATAGCGCTACCTAATAATGTAAGATTAACAGTGAGTTAATCTTTAAGTACTTAAAGATTAAATCTTGTTAAGCTTAGACCATTAGGTATTTTGTCAAATATTTTATTATTTTGTGGTTTTACAACCACAGTACTTCTTTTTTCATTACTTTCCAATTCACGACCTTGCCTAGCTCATTTTAAAGTCTTATGTCATCTTTCTAACGTTTGGTTTAAAGTGTATTTAATAACCGTCATTTTTGTATACCGATGTGTTTATACATAACAATTTAAATATTTCTTTGTGCGTACGATAAAATTCAATTGTTTAAAGTACTATTACAGTTTTCACTCACTTGTCTTATATTTATTTATTTATTGAGGTCATGGGGCAGCATAAATGTCCGACGATCTTTTTTAATGTAGCCATATTAAAAATATCCTCGAACGAATATAATTAGTAGTCACTAATTATTTTTGTGTGTACGATAAAACGTATTCAGTCATTAGGGAAAATTAAAGGACTTTATCCTTTTGTTTTCCCTCGCTTGTTTCACGTTTATCTCGTCCAGATCCGAGTATACGAGTATACGCCGACCTTTTTAGGGTCCCGTCCCCATAGGGAAAAAACGGGACCCTATTACTGAGACTGGCTGTCCGTCCGTCTGTCTGTCACCGGGCTGATAGCTAGACAGTTGGAATTTTCACAAATGTATTTATGTTTCCGCTATAACAGCAAATACTAAATCATTTTTTTGCTTGATATTAATAACGGCAACAAGTAGACGTTTAAAATGTTCACAAAATATTTAGATATATATTCACTTTAGAAATAAATTATTAAATTAAAATAAGAAAATATGTAATGGGGGACTCTCGTGATTTTATGTCGTTTTTATAGATAATGGTACGGGACCGTTCGTGCGCGAGTACGACTCGCACTTTTTTGTATAGCCATATGTCTAGACATGACAATTAAATTATTTTCTTGTATGTATAATACGACAAAATGTATTCAGTGATTCAAACTTGTATGAAGTTTTGCACTTGTTTGCTATACTGTAATCTAATAAACTTACAATGTGGCCTTTCGTCCAGGTCCTGGGGCAGCATGAGTGTCCGCGGGGCGCGCGCCTGTGGCAGCGGCTGCGGCTGCGGCGCGGGCTGCTGCTGTTGCTGCTGTTCCTCTTGTTGAGCGCGTGCTTCGGCCTCTGCCTCTGCTTCCGCGGCCGCTGCGAGAGTGTTCACGATGGTCTTAACCTGCAAGAAATGAATGTTATATTAATCAACATGTTCACGACGGTTTTAATCGGAACGGATTTAACAACCCGCTTGACGGAGCGGTCACCATACCGGACTGACACACAGTGAGTTCCGGGTTCGAACCCCGTCCAGACATCTGATGAGTTCTAATTCTGTTCTAAGTCTGACGACACAGGAGAAAATCCTAGTACGGATAGTTCTGAAAGCGATTTTTTTTAACGCGCTAGACACGAATCTTTCTCCAATTTACAATAATCTTGATCTGAATCGTAAAATATTATCATAGGTGGAACTCTTAGTGATTCGACTATGACGACTATACATATATGTATAGGTGACTATTACAGTGATTTAAAATGCTACTGTATTCTGTATTGACGGAATATTTCCGTAATTCACAGGGGCAGGAACACATCTATGACGAACCAGGTAAAACATTCTAAATACTTGCTTGATCTTTGTTATAAAAATATTTATATTCTGTTTTATAAATGTATGACAAACAAATGAATTCTAAGAATTGAGTAAGTATAACCTCAAGTACTACTTTGTCCCAGGATTATCTCGACTGTGGATTTGAAGAATAGGAAAGAAAATATAGCTGAGAAAATACCGCATCTCGGTGAATTTTTGCAAAGATTTCCGAAAGACTTGAACATTATTTCGTTATTTATTTGCAAGGTTGTAAAAAAGTATAGTTCGACAGAGGAGGTATCACAGTCACACCTATTTTAAGCATGTAGCATCACTTGCGTTTCGATTGAAGTGGGTGGTTGCAAGCTCACTTTCATATTAGAAATATCAGTCCTCGTGAGTAGCAACGTATATCTATAAATTACTTCACATGAAACTCTTTTTCTATATGTACCATCCAGTGGACAACATGACCGTTTGCTACTTCTATCTTATACAAAAAATCATTAGACGTACATAATTTATGTATTATATTGTACATATTATAAAGATGTTAAGAACACTTACTATGTTCTTGACTATAGATACATATAGTAACTAAAACAAGTGTAAGTAACATCAATCAATAATAGTACCTCCTGCATGTCATTGTCCATCTGTTGGTCACGGCGCTGCGAGGCGACGGCGTCCTGTGCGGAGCGGTGGATGGCCTGCAAGTCTTCGGGAGTCAGACCCCATGGCAGGTTCATCTGGACCGGCGCTCCGTCCATCTGCATCTTTTGTACCTAAAATAGGTACAATGTTGTGTTACGGTTGCACATACCTACATGTCATCTGGTCACGCAGATTTATTTGTTTAGGATTAGGTTTCATCGTAACCAATCTAGTCTATTGAGAAATAAAAATTCTTCAAACTTAACTGTTCAAACGAGTTTGTAGGCGTAGGTACAATTGGGGTTGCCTTACAACTATCTTAAGGCGAAGTAGGTTTTTTTAATAAATTGCAGAAACAAAGTAGTTTTTCGAAATCTAATATCAAACGTTTTCAAGACTCGGGCATGTTTACACGTGCACACGTTTCAAATCCGCATGAATTAAGCTTTCTGCAGTATCTTCGTAAAAAGTGTGTAAGTGCTTAAAAAGTTTTCGGAATTTACCATAAACAATTATATAGTCCACAATCCATATGACCGGTGCTCAAAATTAGACTATAATCATTAATGAATATTTGCGGAAAATAAACAAATTTTACAAATAAAAATCATTGAAATTCACGACGAGTGTTATCTCAAAAAGAAATGCGAAAAATAAAAACATTTTTTTAAGAGAAGTTACTGTAATAACACTACTCATTAATACTACCAAACCAAAACAGATATCAGAATGATGAGTTTAGATTTCTGTTCTGGGTCTAGGTGTTTGTGTATTCGTCTTTGTGTGTCCATGGCACTCACGACTCAGGAGAAAATCTTAATGTGGGGGCTATGAGTGTAGAAAGCGTTTATGTTTTATCCTTAAAACGGAAAACGTAATAAAGTCGCTTGTCTTTACCTTTTAAATTTAGATACTACAATAATCAATGGTATGCAGATAAACTTTTACCAAGCAAACCTGTTTAGAATAAAAGAACCATCGAGTTTAAATGATGCGGATAACTACAATGCGAAAGCGAGAGAGGTCATTCATTAATATTAATATTTCTATGTAAATATGAGGACAAAAAACGGCGCTTATTCTGCAAACATGGAGTATTTACTTTTAGGCTAACATCGAGAGAGTTAAACAGTACATTTTAATTCCATATTTATGTTGTAGAAATACGTTAAACTTCGTTGTAACCTGTGGACCTTTCGATTTTCACGGAAAATGTTAAACGAAGCCTTTTACAAAACGTAACGTAAACATCGTTTGTGATTTTTGGCAAAATTAATTTTAAATACAACGATCATTTACGACTTATATTTTAAATTACAAATAATTTAAAAGACACAAGCGAACGGGTCATATCTGAACATACTGAGTGTCATAGAAATGGAGACATATAAAATTTAAATATAAATTTGTTTTTTTTTATGATATTTGTTTTTTGTTTCATTGTCCTAAACAACTATATATGTGTATATATGGTTGGTAACAAATTTTGCAACCGACAAATGCTTACCTCAGGTTGTTCCAATTCTTGAGTAGGTGCTGGTTGTGGAACGAACTGGTGGAGGACAGCCGCTTGCTGCAATATCAAAAAAATAAAGATAAAACTAATGTTTGAAACAAAACTTTCATGATAAACAACAATTATCAAATCTTTGTGAAAAAAAGATTCATTAAACCTGTCATAGATCGTATATTGTATTCGTTTAATAGTCATATGACTCAAAATTATCGAAAGCCAACACAAAAAATTGGTTAACAAACAAAAGAAAAAATCTTGAACTGCTTTTTCTTAACTTATTTATTTAATCGTAGATTCCTTTTATTTTTACAATACTACGCGCCCTTTTCATTTATCAAACACGCACTGACGGCCCTAGACCGCTTTGTAGAAAAGAATATATATTCATATTTTATTTTATTACTCCAATAAAACACACCCTATTAAACAAATTTATTTTCGCATTACAAAGGCTAAAACATTCGTAAAGGGACGATAAATATTGACCCCAATCGTATGCAAATAAACCAAGTTCTTCAACCTTTACTGAGAAAACGCTTCAGTGAATCACCGGATCTTGTTTTACATACGTACTTCATCGGTAGGACGCCTTCGACAAAAATAAACAAAGAACTATAGTGTTCGTATTAATTACGTCTGAAATCATCACATTTGCTTTTTTATTGCTAAAGCATACGTGGGTGGAAAATCGTCGACCTCTGTTAGTTTATACCGTCAATAAAAACAAGAAAATTCATACTAAAAATATATATTTACACTTCAATCAACTACTACACAAAGACGGACACACAAACACCCAGATCTAGAACAGAATCTAACTTCTTAGCTGCTTGCAACCCGACAACGACTTCATCGTGTATCTGAGTAACGGTACCTGTTGAGGTAGGTAACCTTGAACATTTCCATTGCCAGAAATGTCAATGCGAACGAACGAGCATGCCATTCATCTATACTAATATTATAAAGCTGAAGAGTTTGTTTGTTTGAACGCGCTAATCTCAGGAACTACTGGTTCGATTTGAAAAATTCTTTCGGTGTTAGATAGCCCATTTATCGAGGAAGGCTATAGGCTATATATCATCTTCGAAACTTACGCGGGTGAATCCGCGGGGCGCAGCTAGTGTAATAATAAGTGGCACTTGCCTAAGAAGTTCGATCTCAAGTAGAATTAGAGAACCCATCATAGATACCCTGAGGACTAAGTTGGAACGTCTCATGTAAAGGTATAACGTTAAAACCAGTTGGTGCCTATAGAGTAGCACTAAAATAGGTGTAGCGGCACAGTGGTACCTCTAACCTAGACTTTTTCATTTTTAAATTAAATAGTACTTAATATAAATATCAATCTATAGATAAAAAGGCAACAGAAAAATCCATATATTACAAGTTGTTGTAAACCGACTTTTTTTGTTTGTTTAGTGTTGCGATATTTAGTGTTATCAAAAGAAAATTGAAAACATGAAAATTTATGTTTTTATAAAATTTTCTTAAATGATAATATGATCTAAATTCGGCCACTTGGACTTACTCTTACTAGACGAATCTAAGTTTAAATACATATTTTATTTTCAACATGGAAAGTGCTTCCTTATCTTTATAGTTTCTTCTCTAGCATACAAAGTAGGTTTTATCATTCATTACACAGTCCATAAAATACGTGACCATGTTTACAATCTAACGTTGTTAAGGTTATTCGTTAAGCGTTAACGACCTCCTGAACTTCAAACAAGCAAAAAATGACGACAAAGAAAGAAAAATGTTTATGTGGAATTTTGCAGGGGTAAGACAAGGAGCTTACTGCAGGAGAATGTACAGTATTCAGTTCTCGTCCTAAATACGTAAATATAATGTTAATTTTTGTCTGGACTACTCATTACAATATTGATGAATAATGAACTTTGAAATAAACAATTAAAAAAAACTTGTTAAAAACAAATACCGCACTTCATAAAATAACTTCGGCGGTATAGTGCCCATACATAAGTAACTTTTTACAATATTTATATTGCAGTTTTTTTCTGTAATTTATTGATATCCTTTGAAGTATTATTTTTTACTTACTACATATTTAATTAATTACGTACATAGGGTACGTAAATTATTATGTTGGTTAAGTATGTCCTTCCTTTAACCTAACACACACTGCGTATAAGGTTGAAATAAAAAACAAGATAAGTATGTCTCCTTTACCACATCCCTCACGCGCCATCAAGAACATAAAAGCGCTTAACACTGTGTCAAACTAGGTGGTAGTTTTAACGGTGATATAATATTGGAACCCGTTTTGATATTTATGTACACAAATAGATTTTTTTGACAGCATGAGGTCATAAGTTAGTTTTAGGAAATACTATACGTCTAAAAAACTGCGCATGAGTTTATCTTGTTTTACGTAAATACAATGTTCTGTATGGTATCGATTTTAAAAAGCACCATAAATGTTGTAGAAGGCGACTAAAGGGCAAAATTCTATTGATAGGTTGCAGCATCCACCTGAGGAATATCAATACCGGTGCAACATGCATGCCTATGGCAAAAACCCCATACTTTTAAAGGTAGATTTCTTCGTGGGTGGAGTCCGTAAGTGTTTGCGCTGTTATATGCTGCAACATATCTGCGGCTAACCTCAAGTAAGACTCTGATCTAAATTGGAGTTGATTACAAATGTCCAGGGGCGGCAAGAGACACTTATTATTTATATTATAAAAGAACTTCGTTGAAAAAACATATGAGGTTAGATAACAGTCGACATAAGTAATCTACTCTTATTAATCTCCCAAAATATACTCAAAAAATACTGTAAAAACGTATCGAACAATCTCAATTTATCATAGCGGGCAACTGGATTTAACTGCAACGATAAGTGTTCACAATAATTATGTATATTGCAAACCACAAAATAACGGTACTCGGCTTTTTAAGGTGACCAAAGTTTTTTGACTCCGTACCAGTTACATTGACACATGTTATTTTTTGCACCTACTATAAAGTAGGTACTCAGACAGTGAAGAGTTACATTCGCTATATACATTTAATTTCAAATTAACAATTTATTCATAATATGTCATTTATGTACAGTTACATTTTGACTGCACTGTACATTTAAGAAATACGTACAATTGAAGAAATCTTTACTTGAATATCATATTTTAACTGCCAATATTAGGTGGTTATTAACCGGAGCTCCTTAACCGAAACTGTCGGATATCCGAAATAAAAAATTATCCGAAACCGTATCAAATATAAAAGTTACGGTAGATTTTGAGTTTGAATTGAATATGTTTCGAGACATGTTTGTTAGTTTTAGTTAATAACATTTAAAATTGATTAGGTACATAATAATAACTGATATGACTAATTGTAACAGTAAATGATAGCATAGAAATATGTATAATCTAATTATTACCAATTCGTATTTTACGTTTAAAATTCCTTAAAAATATAAGATCCGTGACCGAAACTAACGGATAATCAGAAATACATATCTACATATCCGTAACAATATCCGAAACCGGTATAATATTTGTTCTATATCCATATCCGTATCCAGATCCGAAACTTCATATCCATAACATCCGTGCTAAATAGTAATGGTTTTTTGGCTTCCCTTATGACATCGTAGTAAATGGATACGTGTCTGATACCAATCTCGATTTAATTCCTTAATTCCTCCAAAGCTATTGTAAATATTATTAAATTAAAGCAGAAGTACCTACGCACGGCATTGCTATCAAAAATGTTGAATCAAGAATTAAGAAAACTCAAACCTTATCATCAAAATGGCCGTACTGACCCATAGTCTATTGCTGTAGGTACCACTTATTTATAGATATATTTATATATATACTTATACCTATTGCTGTAGGCGTAGAGGGTTTAGAACATTTTCCACCGCATTGGTTAAATGTAAATTTGTAGACTGTACTGTGTACATATCTTGAAAAATTCTTCAAAAATTTTAAGATGAGTAAGTACCCTCACAATATTTCTTTTTTCTCCAGGTACTTTAAATTAAGTAAGGTAAAGCCAAGAATTTATGCAGCTAGGACGTTTTAAAACCTACTCGTAATAGTAGTACTCTACCAGGTGGTAGAACCAGTATAGTTCGACCGGAGAGGTACCACTGGCACACTTATTTCTAGAGTGAAGCATTTCTTGCGTTTGAAGTCGTTGGAAGGGTGTGGATGCCAGTTCACTTATATCTATATGAGGTGACCATCTCAGTCCTCGGAAGTTGCAACGCATCTGTGATTGACTTCAGATAGAACCCTTGTTCTATATGAAGTTACTTACGGATGTCCATAGGTGGCAGTAACCACTTATCATCAGGTGGACTACATGCTCGTATGCTACTTCAACCTTTAAAAATAAATACCTATATATATATATATATATAAAGAAAACTAACCTCATTTTGCTCATTTTGTGGGGGAGGTGGTGGCGGAGCGAAAGGTCCCATAGTCTCAGGGGGAGGCGGCATGTTGTGTGGGGCGGGTATGGCGAACACTCGCTGCACATGGATGCGCATCTCTCGTGGCGATGCCATCTGTTCCTCGGATGAATCCCATGGCATCTAAAACAAAACAAAACGTATATTAAGTTGAATACAATGGGTGGAATTGGCGGACCACGTTAGGAATTAAGTCCCGTTATTGCGTAATTGGAATAAAAATAAATATAAGAAAAAAAGACAGAGAGAGGAAGTCGCAAGGAGAGTTCCTTGCACGTTGACGTTGCAAAAATAAATATGAAAATTTATAAATGAAAATTATTACATAATTGACGGGTTAAACGTGATTTCACATGTACACTGCCGTTTTGTAAATTTTATTTTAAATTTGATGGTAACATATCGGAAATACTTTATATGACATATTAAAGAAGTCGGTTAATAAGATTGTAAATAAACACAATAAATCCCAAGGACTCGACTCTATTCATATCCAATTATACGAGTCATATGCTAATTTGACTATTATAAACATAGCTTTTTATTTTTAAAACACATGACAGTACTGAATACTTAATCTCCGTATGCGTCGATATTATCACGCGAGATAATCACTCCCAGCAGATAGCACAAGATGAAATTACGAAGAACAAAGGATAATAAAGGAGGCTAGATCGAGGCAACTATGAATAATGCATTCAACGATATTGCGCAAACGCAATGAGCGTCACATCGCGATGAGATGAGCGGCGATGAGGAAGCAATGACCTGACATATGTGATACATACGAGAATGCCATCACAAAGGATCCTCAAGACTATTGTTTGGATACGTAATAAGTGTCGCTCTACCCAATCCAAACAGATCAATTGAACGTTGCCCTTGCGTTCGGTTCAATAAAAAAGCTACGTGACGAACGATGTATCAAAATATCAATGTATTATTCAGGGTTTCTCAAAGTGCAGTACGAAATCGCCTAAGGGTACGCCAGTTGTCGTAGGAGGTAAGAGACAAATCTATGTAATGCCCGACATTTTTCTTCCAAGAATAGGCTTAATTTGCGACAAGAAACAAGCCCTCCCATCACATTAACTGACATGAACATTTTTTGTATGCAAAACCACCGTATTTTATTAAATCCACCAGTTTCTTTACATGCGCTTGCCATTTATTAGAAATCAAAGACACGCGGATAATTTGAGAAACCCTGAAATAAACAAACAAAGCGATATGTCTCCGTTAGAAACCGGATTGAACACTTATATATTATATTGTCAGAACAGCGTTGCAGCTGGTTTTAACAAACAATGATGGCTATTGATTGATTCGGGTAACGATATATTAATATTCGTACAATGATGCTTTGATTATGCGGAACGAAATGAAATCACGGAAGCGGTGACGCCTCATATGTCCAATGTCCTTGGTGATGTCGTATAGTGTGCATTGTAAGTTATGATCAATATGACTACGAAGGCTAAAAGCGTAGTGAATCTTAAAATTATAATTATCTGATAATAATTATTATAATTACAAGAGTAAAAGTTTCATCTCACAGCATACATTTAAATATAGACTAATCCGAAGGCCATGTCATATTTGCTTCAAGGGTCAATACAAATTTTACTTTTATTTCATTTAAAAGTTTATTTTAATTTTATAGTTGATACTAATTTTAATAGATTTAAGATAGCCCACATTTAAATATCTGCTTATTTTTTTTACTTTTACGCATAATGTTGAATTATCGAGGTGTTTTTAATTCGATATAACTAATATATATAATTTATGATAACAGTGTTTAAGTTTGGATTATAAGCACATTTCATACATATTTTTCGGGCCATCTTGTGCGACCCGCTTCTTAAGATAGCCCAACACCAAGTTTTTGAAAACTGTTTCTTTTTCTGGCAAAATAGCAAAAGCACAAATTTTCTTATAATATTTTGTTTCATAAAAACATACATTAGAACGTCAATTATGCTTTTTCTTTATTTAAATTATCTGAAAGATTTTACAAGGTTTTGAAATTAAGCTGGCCATCATAGGCGTCTGTACCTTATATCATTGTAACAACAAAAAATTGTTTTTAACATTCGGGTTTTATTATTTTTACCAACTTTACATGTTATTCTATTTATTCTTACCTATTCTTCACTTACATCTTTAATTTGTAGAGAAGTATATTTGATTTTGACGCTCATAATGATTTATGCTTGAAGCGAATGTTTCCTGGCCCGCGGGTAAAGCTCGACAGTAACAACAAACAAGAAAGAAAATGGTTGTCAAACAAAAGACCAAAATATACTGAACAAATTGGTCTATGCTAATTTAAATAAGGTTTTATTTACTTTTCCGGCCCTTTCTAAAAATATGAAATATATGTAGGTATAGCAATAATATCATTCATACCTACCTCTATTTCAAAACAACCCAGAATATGAACGTGATATTTAGAGTTAGTTTTATTTTGTACAAAGGTAATTTTCTTCCGTCAACCCATTACTGTCCCACTGCTGGGCACGGGTCTTCTCTCAGATTGAGAGAGTTTTAGGCCATCGTCCACCGCCCTGGCCAAGTGCGAATTGATAGAGTTCACACACCTTTGATAACTTTTTAAAGAACTCTCAAGTGTGTAGGTTTCCTCACAATTTTCTTCACTTTTTTCTTCACCGTTAAGGTTATTTTACTAAATGATATTTTTTTATACATATCCCTTATACTGTTGTATACTGTTGTGTTCATCACACACGTCATCATCACAGTATTTAGTAAGAAATCATACCGACAAAGGAGGTCTATGTAAGTCACTTTGTAACTAGAAGTCCACCCTGTAACTATGTAATGTTACAAAGTTCTCTACATAGAGTTTCCGGTCAAGCAACTTGGCGTAGTTATTAGACTAACATTTACCAACTTACTTCCGTTTTGGGAACTACACGAGTGACCTCCTCGACAGAACATGTAAGTCTCGGAACAATGTAACTGCTACTAGAATTTTTAACGCAACATGAATACTAATGAGTATCTCCTCATGTTCGTCTAATGGTCGAAATGCAACAAAATCGATAACCTGACAAAAAAAAAGGAAATCGCTTCAGAAACGAAATAGAAATAGTAAAAAAAGTGCGAGTCGGACTCGAGACAAAGGGTTCCGTACCATTTTTATAAAAAAAATGAAAAAAAAAATGCCATTTTATTATTTATTTTATCTTAATTTAATTGTTTATTTTTAAAGTGACTATATTACTAAATATCCTGTGAATATTTCATACGCCGACCTGTTGCCATTATCAATATCGTCCATGAACACGTTTGCTGTATCGGAGCCCCTGTTTTTAGTATTTTTCATTATAGAGACAACAGAACTACATTATTTGTGAAAATGTCAACTGTCTAGCTATCACGGTTCATAAGATATAACCTGGTGACAGACAGACGGACAGCTGAGTCTTAATAATAAAATGGGACCCCCATTTTAAACTTTGGATAGAGAACACTAAAAATGGAGTGTAGTTTTTACTTCGCTCTTTTATAAATATTTAAATTAGTAAACTGGCTTGTAAAATGTACCTGGGTACTAATATGGAAAGTGTGAAATAAACGAGGCGCATCGCTCGTAAACATTTCTACATATTATTCCCATTTAAGTAAAATAAAACATAAAAAGAAAAGTGAACTTGTATGTCCACTTTCATCTACGCCTTTCTACTTGTTTTGGTATCTTATTTCAATATGTAAACAAATTGTTAACATTAGCATATGTTCTATCCTTATGATTCGATAAAAATGTGGGTATGCCGGATGGTGTTGACCTTGCATAGCACCACTCCTACTCTTCCCGAGGATGTCAACTAAGGAAGGAAGTCCAGGAAATAGGCAGCAACGTTTTCCAGTGTAACATCAAAACCCATCTACAATCTGGAATTAAATTACTCATACAAATGATATCCAACAATCGACTATGGTAGTTAGCTATATAAATAAGTTTATAATTTTAAAGAACTTGAATGAAAATCAAGTATTTTTGCAATAAATAGCAAATTTATATACTTTTATTTATTAGCAGATGTTTTTTTTTTATCATGATGCTATTTTAATACACTTATAATTGTTTAATACGCATTCAAATAACCAAGATTTATTTGGAAGGCCACAACTGACGGTGTTATTTATTTCCTGTATTTTAGTTTTCTATCTTCATTTCAAAGATGACCTCGTCATTACTGTTCCGCATTATGTAAAATTACTTCAGGTATACGTTACCTGAATAACATCATTATTCAAAATCACCTTTTAAGTTAGATCTCAAGGAATATGAGTCGAATTAAGTAAGAAATAAATGCCCCATTACTAAAACGAGATTCGAATGAAGCACCTACAATTTGCACAGCCAATTAATGATATGTATGTATTAATACGCAGTGAGTCGTCGTGTCGTTTTTTAGTTCTCTTCGCGGATAGGGATGATACACATAAAATCATTTTTTTCGTATCACAATGCAGATTTGTCCAATTTGGAACGCAGAAGTGTCGTTGGAAAAAAATCCAATACATATATCGTCAAAAAAATGTTCAGGAGTTTTTATTCTTTTGTTTGTTTGATTTTTTTTGTTAGATATTGACGAGTGTGATTTATCTTTTGTTATTTTTTTATGTGATAATTTATGATGATGGTTCAATTTCGACCACTACATACAATATGGTTTTTAAATTAAGACTACAAAAATATCATAATCATAAGACCGCACATCTTAGTCTTATAATAAGATCAAAACCATTTACAGTATAATTTTTAGTAACGAAATTAATATATAATTAGCTCGCAAGCAGTTTACCCAAGTATGCTCTGACCACATATTTAAGTTATCCAGACGAGTTAAATAATCATTTATGCCCGTTTAAATTTTATCCTTGAAGAAATCGTGTTCTATGTCTGTAAATGCGCAATTTAAGATAGTCATGCACTGAACACAAATTAAAGCGGAACCTTCAGAGTGATGAATAATGTTATGTATGATTTTTAAGGTACACTACTTAAGCATTTAATTATAGCTTAATTAAGTGTATAATTCTGCAATAACGTCTCTTTTGAAAAAAAATATTAACGATTTAAGATTAGGTCTTAGGATTTTTTCAATTTGTTGGAAACACAATTGGTTTCCAATAAATTAAAAAAATCCACAGTGCTACAGTATCATCGGCGATTAAGTAATGATATCATAACTTTAAATCATTACAATTTGTGATAAAGTGGGCGGATTTTATGAAATTAGTACTTAATTTTACCTCAAGACACTCACTTTATATTTTCACCGTTAACCCATTATTGTCCCACTGTTGGGCACGGGTATTCGCTCAGAATAAGATAGTTTAGACCATAGTTAACACCACTGGCCAAGCGCGAATTGGATTGGTAGACTTCACACGCCTTTAAGAACTCCTTCTTTTAGAGAACTCTCGTGTGCACAAAAACCTGCACTGGTTTTTGTGCACACGATGTTTTCCTTCGCCGTAAAGTAGTGATAATTAATTTCTATTACGCACATCATTTTAGACAAATCAGTGGTACCTGGGATTCGATCCTCGGACCGTCGATTGAGAGGAAAAATTATTATATAAAAGCTATCGCTGATTTATATTTTACATGATTTTTATTAAATTGGTTTGTTGCGATATCAATCACAGACATAAATTCTAAAACTTTAAGGAATGTCTATTGTTACTTATTCAGCGTCCTCCAAATTATATTTTTTGAGAATATATGCAATCTACAGACACATGGAAGTTTCATTTTAATATTTGTCATTCTATTTTTTAATATATTTATTATTAAATAATAAAAGAGCAAAGAGTAAATAAATATTTTTGTATGCACTTTTGTAGCAACATGCTCTCCATCAGATGGTGTGTGGTAACATCTGTGATCAGCCCCAGGTGCGATGGTTTGAGATTGACCATAGTCGCATCACTACTTCAGATGACTAAGTTGGAAGGTTTCATATCTATGTATATGTTATAAGAATTTTAACTACTATTAGCTGTAGA
This sequence comes from Cecropterus lyciades, assembly GCA_002930495.1. NCBI lineage: Eukaryota > Metazoa > Arthropoda > Insecta > Lepidoptera > Hesperiidae > Cecropterus > Cecropterus lyciades. Next base: position 1,774,414 of record MOOZ01000348.1, read on the forward strand.
GGTTGAATAGTTTTAAAAAGAATATACTTTAATAAAGTTTAAACTCCAAGTGATATTTAATTATGCTCGACCTAGCAACATCAACTCTATAACAAGATGGATGAAATCGTTGTACTATTGAGTTTTATTGTAAGTATTCTTAGGCGTGAAAGTTTCCTAACGATGTCTTCCTTCCCCGGCATAAATTTCTAATACACTCACAAACTTTAAAAATCAGAAGTGTGTACGTTTAAATAGTACCTTTTTTATCGATAAATCCTGCGATGTGTAGGCACACATAATACAGAATATCGTTTCTTCTGGAATAAATATAAAAAAACATATAAACATAAACGCTTTTTACACTCATAGCCCCACAGTAGGATTTTCTCCTGTGTCGTGGGTGCCATGGACACACAAAG
>MOOZ01000348.1:1828573-1853773 GCA_002930495.1 Cecropterus lyciades
ACAAATACAGTAAAATTAAATAATTTATTTCCAGAACATCATCCCAAAGTCCTACCTACTCTTTCTTACCGGTATTTATATAATACCGGCAAAAAAGAGTACGTAGTATAATGCATATAAGAGTAAGTAGTATAATATATTATTCTTAATTGTTGTTTTGTCTGTGAATAAAATAATCCCGTCTTTTCTGCAAGGCCAATTAATGAATAATCTTTACCTATTGTGGAAAAATGTGTTTTTACTGTTATAACAGCAGACGCCGTCATTGCAGTATTTATATGTATTATAAACTTTATTTCATAAAAATTATAATTGGAGTTATTAAAAAATAAAATATATTATATTTTACCTTCATACGCTCATTTTATCAAACGACAAACTGTAAAGTTTATAGATTCATAAAAACATGAAAATAAATTAAATAACACACATTTTAATAACTTACTAAATATTAAAAAAAGAACTTATAGGAAACTTAATCTTGTCTCATTGTGGAAGGCTTTTTCCGTTATGCGGCTGCAAATATGCTATTGCCAATACGTATAATTACTTAAGGTGTTCCAACTTAGTTCTCAGGGATAGCAATGAGTAAAAAAGTTTGCCGTATCATACCATGTCCGTACCAAGAACATATCAAGTAAAAAGGTTTTTCACATTGGGAAGGATTAAACGTGTTGATTGGCGAAGGAAAGGTTTAGAGCATATTTTCATACTGTTCGAACATAGCATATATTATCCGTCATGATGTTGTACGATGTAGAGTCCAGGCTCCTGACGACCCGAGTGACGGAGCAGTCACCATACCCGTCTGACACTCAGTGGGTTCTGAGTTCGATTCCCGGCCAAACATATCTGAATTTGATTTCTATTCTGGGTCTGGGTGTTTGTGTGTTCATCTTTGTGTGTTTTGTAGCACTCACGACACAGGAAACATCCTACTATGAGCTATGAAAGTCGAAAGCGTTATTGTTTATTTGTTTATTATCGTTATTATACATACCTGTAGTTTGTCTTCATCGATGTTCGACTCTGCGTGATTCAGGGTGTCATCTTTGAGCAGGCTGCCGGGTGCTGGCGCCGCTGGGTGGGACACTGGAGCCGAGGAAGACTGCGGCGCGGGAGGCGGCGGCGCGTGCAAGGCATGCGCGTTGTTGATCGGCAATGGTTCATCCTAAACAACAATATAAACAATATAAATAAACATACACTAATAAATACTTTTAAAGATCACGGAACCGTTCGTAGTTCATAGTAGGAGTTGCAAGGTAAAACGAATGTGGTTCGACTGGAGAAGTGCCACCGCCAAATCTATTTGTAGAGTCAAGCAGATCTTGCATTTCGATGAAAGACTTACTAGTTCGGTAAAAGACACTTGAGGCGACCATTACAAAAGATACAGAAAAATCTTACAAAACTACATTTCACACCGCGTGCACCACATTATAATGTATGATTTCAATTTTTAATATTTTAGTATTCTAATACTTCTTTATTTTTTCCCTTTGCAGTTAATATTTTCGAGTAGCGTACATTGAATTATTCAAGTAAAGTTATCAGGAAACTCATTGCCTATAGATTATTATATAATATGTTCGTAATACTATTTTATGTAATATCAAGGAGATAAGTACTCAAGGAAATTAGTAAAATATTATTATTTTTGAACAATTTTATAAACTATTTCAAATGTATTCTGATCATTTTCCATCGTGAAAGTGATAATATTAAACATTTATAAACATCAACGTTATACATAGTTGCGCCATTTTATCATAGCTTTTGGGAGTTATCACAGGAATTTAATATTTTATGTTTGGAAGGAACCGTTGACTGGTTTCATTATGAATCACTCTCGGATAATTAAACTTTATACATTTGTTGCGTGGGTGTTTTACGACGAGTAAAATAATACAAAAGGATGTTTAATGTTTATTAATTTCTCTTTGTTTTACGATATGACAAATTCATAAAAAATGTAAATAAGATTTTTGTACCCACAAACTAGCAAGTGATTCATATTGATAGATAGGGAGCCTCAAATAGATGCGTAGGTACTACGAAGGTTTAAAGTACACATTCAAAGATACCACCACCTATTATCACACCATTGTTATAAGGTAAGTGATTATTCACTCATTTTTAAAATAGTCTTTCCCGGCAAGAAAAGGGACTATGTGCTCGAAAAATAGAGGCGCTTCCAATTAAAATAGAATTCAGGAATGGCATTAAATTTCTTTCCAAAATATCCGACTCTTTGAAACGAAACATGAAAAAAATGTTATAGCATGAGGCTCACTATTTCATTATTCGTTATTAAACATTATCAAAATATTAATAAATAATCAATATTTATGCTCGGCTCAATTGTCTAATATAAGAAACAAGTTATTGGAAACCTCTGGTCTAACCCGAAACCGTTAGTACTGTTAGTTCATATGTCAAACTGTAGTTCTATACAAAATTGATATCAAACATGTATTTTTATGCTAGTAACAAGTTAATGTCAGTAAATTGCGTATTTTCGTCCCCGTCCTAAGAAAAAAAGCATTAACTCCAAATCAATCTTTAACGTTCCGAAAGTAATTAAACTGCCGTGTTCCTCAACAATTTTAATTAAGTGTAACTTTACTTTAAAATCATCATATTAATCTAAAATTTTACAACTAAGTAAAATATATCTTGCAATGTCGCTCCGCTCACTTAGAGCGCAAAAGTCATCTAAGTGCTCATCGTAAAATGGCGGATGCCTTTGCTTGGAGATGTTACGTAACCATTTAAGTGTGTACCGAGTACATACATACATAGTTGTAATATAAATACAGACCTACACAAACATTCACGTCATTGTTCATGTCAATTGCTAGGTTCTCACTACATAATGAGATAGGTAGTCGGCGGCGAACAGTCTTGCAGTTAAAAAACATGCAGAATAAAGGTGCAAGGTTATCTATCTAGCTACTTGTATACAGTTTGTACCTACTGACTCAGTTAATTGTACCTATTAATTCTGTTTCAGCTACATAGACGCTTATGTAATGTGTCTAAGAATAAATTTTAATGACATGAATCCGGATGTTTTTTCATAAGAATGAAGTAGCAAACAACCATGCAATCCACCTGAAAAGAGTGGTCGTTACCGCCAATAAACATCATAAATTCCGTATAGAAAAGAAATCACGCCTGTTTCTGTTTGGTCTGAACACTGTTTTACACTGTTAAGGCAGACATACTTATCCGAGACGTTCCAACTTATTCATCAGGAGAAGCAACGCTTCTGTGGACAACCAGGTAAGACGGATCTTATCTGTGACGGATCTAATTTGTTCATTACAGATGTACGTCTCACGACGTCCCGCATGGTGGAGCGGTCACCATACCGCTCTGACACGCAGTGGGTTCCGGGTTCGATCCCCGGCTAGACAGATATCTAATTGATGAGTTTAGATTTCTGTTCTGAGTTTGGGTGTTTGGATGTTTGTGTATTCGTCTTTGTGTATCCATGAACTATGAGTGTAAAAAGCGTCTATGTTATGTTAAAGATGTCAATGAGCCACTTCAAACCACATCAGGCGGACGGCATGCTCGTTTCTGACGACATTATAAAAAAATCCTACCTTAAGCTTTAACAGATGCATTGCCACTCCTTAAACTGGCTCTACCACTATTAATCGGTATTCGTATTCATCACTTATCGTATTTAACTACTACAATAAACATGATATCTTGACAAACATCTCTAAAAATTGAAATAGTAATGTTTGTCCGTAAATGGTTAGTTAGTTATGATAAGGCAAGAAAAACAAGCGCTTTTAAACTGAATGCTCAGAGGTACATCCTGTATGCATGTCATACATTATGAACGACTCGCATTTAAGCCACCTTCACTTCAGATCTAATAAACACACCCGTTTGTTTGAAACGTCTAAACACGAAAAGTAAATACACGACGAATTACGGCAAAGGAGTAATGTATTTTATGGTATGGAAGTAGCAAACGAGCATGCAGCCCACCTGATGGTAAGTGGCTTCTGCCGCCCGTGGACATCTGTAATCAACCCTAGGTAAGGTCAAAGTTAGCCACAGATGCGTTGCTACCCCTGAGGATTAAGATGGAATGCCTCGGAAAAATATGTCTCCCTTTCTACACCCTTCAGACCAGAATACTACAGCGCATAATACTGCTGTTATTAGGCAGAAATAGGCGTGGTGATGGTGCTTCCGGAGTCGAACGTCAAGGAGTTCTACCTTCAAAGTTAGACCTGTTGTTGTTGTTGTTGACCGACCGCCACATCTATTTCTGCCTTATAACAGTAGTGTAATGATATACCCGTAGTAATGTTAAACGCTGCTATGGTTGGTTCGTAGGGTGGAGGAAAGGAATGGAGACATATTTGGCGTTCCAACTTAGTCCTAAGAGGTAAAAATGCATCTGTAGCCATCCAGTGGCCACTTACAATCAGGTGAGCGGCAAACTCGTTTGCTGCTTTTATAGTATAAAAAAGTGTAGGTGTGTGTGTGCTATTTACACACGGCAAAAGGTATTAAGAATTATGCTTTTTCAAAAATCAATCAAGTTATCACTGCAGCCCATATTCGGACGAAATTTTTCGGATATCGAACTTTAACTCTTATACAAGTAACAAAGTAAAATCGTTAGCGTAATTCAGAAAGGGGTACAGCGCCATCTAGTTGTAGCGCCGACTACTGCTTTCGTTACGCATTTTCGTGTCATCGAGTTTCAAATCAGATTCTAAAGGAGTTTTCTTTGGCATTTCTCATTGGCATAATCTTTTTTCTTCTTTGACAAGTCGAATAAAAACAATAACATCGCGTTAAAATTCTAAATGTATCCATTAACACAATGCCGTGTCAGTACGTGGTAGGTACGTGCCAAATTTATGATCATAATTGATTAGGTAACTTTCACCGTGGAAATCTCATTATCGGGGTTTCAAACGGTTATTGTTTCTAACGCAGATCATTCGTGGATTTAGTGTGAAAATGATGCAGCGGTGTCGGTTATCAGTGAGCAGCGGAGCGCAAAGTGTTCGCGACCGCAACCAATAGAAAACGGTGATTACGTCGCCAACACAATTGTCGCATTGTGCACTCTACCTAGGGATGCCCACACTGGAAATATAGTGGTGTAGTATATTGACGACGCGCCTGGTCTCCATCAGTCTAACAAGCACCGGGTTCAAGGTTCCATCCCCGGTCAGACACATATCTGAATTCAGGTATCAGACCCGAACCTATCTTTGTAGTATCCGTCTTTTAAGTAGTCACCCGTAAAGAAAGCCTTTAAAATCAAAAACAGTTTTAAAATAGTCATTTTTTTATAGAATAAAAAGTACACATGTCAAAGAAAGTTAAATGTACTATATATTAATAGTAATACGAAAAATATTATACGTTTCTTTCGCTTCTTGAGCAGTGGTTACCAAAAAAAGTTCGTCAGAAAAAATTTAAGTAGATTGTCTTAGCTAGTGAGTCAGCGAAAATTTAATATGGACAGTTTTTTTATTCTAAAGTACTATAGTTAAATATTTTTGTAAGATATACAAATTCTATTTATAATACATTATATATTAAACCAAACTCTTTAGTTACACCATTCTGTTTTTCGCATTCCTCTTAAATAACCCTTTTATTTGCTACCCATATCAGAAAATATTCATGCATTTTCACCCAAACCAAACGAGCAATGCATATACTATTCCCTCTTAATCGGTCCCAAGGAAGTAGTTTAAATCCTTCATACAATTGTAAACATACATGCAAATGTAAAGTAAAATAAAAATTTATAAAGAAAGTGGCAACCCTAGCTCCACCCACAACACTTTTACTGGTTTTACGAAACATTTTAAACGTTTACAATAGATATTGCCTGCGTCGCGTTGCGTGATACCTAGGGAATTACACTTACATAAAAATGTAAAGACAATGAAGTTAATTACGTTTCAAAGAGAATATTAATTAGTAGCAGGGAAATACCTACTTATACTGTATCCGGAAAATTGTATTTCATCTTCGTCATTTAGTCTTTGTAAATGACATGATAATTGATAGATTTTTTCTTAATGAAAATTAAGAAAAAAGTAGAAAGGTAACTTTGTGTCACTATATCTTAGATCTATACTAATATTATAAAGCTGAAGAGTCTGTTTGTTTGTTTGAACGCGCTAATCTCAGGAACTACTAGTCCGATTTGAAAAATTATTTCAGTGTTAGATAGCCCATTTATCGAGAAAGGCTATAGGCTATATATCATCACGCTAAGACCAGCAGGAGTGGAGCACCGATGAAGAATGTTTCAAAATCGGGGTTTTTTTTTCTAATGAGCGCTTCCGCTGCATGCGCTACGTAAACGGTTAGTTTCGTAAAAATTATGTATGACAGAATTGATCTCCTTTAAAAGTTCTAAAAAAAAGTCAGCGACAGCATATGTCAATTTTTTCAGGTAAACTCACTGTACCCTTTTATATGCTAACCAAATTTCTTTCAAAATAATGCATTATTTGCAAAGTTGTTTTTATAAATATAATATTTATTCTTATCCAAATAAATACATAAATTAGTTTTCTTTGTAGTAACTAATACGCGGGTGAAACCGCGGGGCGCAGCTAGTATAACATAATACCAATTAAAGGGTTAACGGAAGAAAGGCGTCTTCCTGACTATAAATAGACATTATATAACTAACAATAATGTATACATGTATAAAATACATTTTGACGACCCGTGTGGCAGAGCGTCACCATACCGGTCTGTCACGGAGTGAATTCCGGGTTCGATCCTCGAGCAGACAAGCATCTGAATGATGAGTTCAGATTCTGTTCTGGGTGTTTGTGTATTCGTCTTTTTGTGTCCCTGGCACCCACGACACAGAAGGATATTCTAGTGTGGGGCTATGAGTGTAAAAAGCGTTTATTATTATTATTTTTAATATTATCAATTGCACAAATCAATTTAACGGAGACAATTGTTTACTTAAATATCACAAACATTCCAAAGGTATTCAGTATAGCGTAGAACTTCATTTCATAGTTCTATAGATAATACCGTACTCTATGCTGAAACAAACACTACAAATCGAATATGTTATAGAAATTTTGAAGGTGGTACATTCTTTCGTGGTACGAGTCCGGAGTCACCACCGCCTCAAATGTTTCTGCCTAATAACATCAGTGATATGCGCTGTTGTGTTCTGGTCTGAAGGGTGTGGTAAGTTAGACATACTTTATCGAGGCATTCTATCTTAGTCCTCAGGGGTAGCAACGGATCATTGGCTAACCTTAGGTGAGACTGATCTTACCTAGGGTTGATTACAGATGTCCATGGGCGGCAGCCACTTACCTTCAGGTGGGTTGCATGCTTGTTTGCTACTTCCATACTATAAAAAAATCCAAAACATTCCAACTTAGTCCCCAGGGATGTGTCCCCAAGTAAACTAATCTAATCTAATCAATTCGGGTTGATTCAATGGGCGATAGCAGCCACTACTATGACTACATGCTTGTTTCTTATTTCAATATTATAAAAAAAGTTGGCAAAATCTCGCATTCTACCTGATGCTAAATTACAATTGGCACGCATCGACATCCGTTATCAACCTCACATAGAATTGATTTTCTAGCTAAGGTCGGCTATAGTTAGACTATAGTCTAGTAAGGTCTTAGGAATAAGACTATTATCCCATTTTTAAATAGTTTTAAGACCCTATTGTGAGAGTGAATAAATAAATTACCAATTTAAACAATTACAATTTAAAAATAGTTGTTACCCCTAAATAAATTAAGCCGACTTATTGAGGTGACAGACATCTTACCTCACCCTTCAAATGAGAGCACAACAGCATTTAACACTGTTATAAGCAGAAATAATTGTGCCGGTGATGCTTCCTGTGTAACGAAGACTTCTACCACCTTTAAATGGATGATGGCTTAACACTGGATTTTACCGAGGTTAGTGTGTTTAACCGAGGTCAATAATTATAGTTGACAGTCAGTGGGTGGAGCGGCAGGCGGGGGAACGGATGTGAAGGAAGATGATCGGTGCGCGTGCGTGGAAAATAGCCTGCTTCCGGCCGCCATTTTAAACACGTGGTTAAACTAAATTAATTAAGAAGTGAGCTATCACTGCTCTAAACCACTATGCTAATAGTGGTTTAGAATTCAGTGAAAATGGAAGTTCGAAGTTCGAATCAGGCACGCACTGCTGATTTTCCAAAATTATGAGCGTGTTAGAATTAATCACATGCATCTTCAACGCTAAATAAAAACATAGTGAGGTAGAAATTATTTTAAAAAGAAGTTCTATTTTACCCAACTTGGTCAGCGCGGTACACTATGGGCTTTGTCGTTTCGGTCTAGATCTAACATGAGTCCCACCCTATTGAGACGTAACATTAGCTAATGTTTTTTATTGTTAACGAGTGATACAGCAGTACTATCGGAATATGCTGTTATTGTAAGATGTTAATGTAAGATCGCAAGCGAACTTACATTAACTTTATAATCTGAATGATATAGGTTGTAATATCTAATCCCGGTACTTTCATACAATATCAACCCGATGTAGAGAAATAATTAATTATCTCCAGAATAACCATAACCAAAATGTAAATTACGAGAAATAACCTGCATGTCAATTTATGTAAAAAAATGCTTCTCAATGTGAAAGAGGACTTTGCTCACCAATGGGTTGGCGTCGATTCAAACAAACACTTTCTAAATGAAAATCTATACTAATATTATAAAGCTGAAGAGTTTATTTGTTTGTTTGTTTGAACGCGCTAATCTCAGGGTCCGAATTGAAAAATTCTTTCGGTGTTAGATAGCCCATTTATCGAGGAAGGCTATATATTATCGTCGAAACTTACGCGGGTGAATCCGCGGGGCGCAGCTAGTTATACAATAAGAATCCTCAATTAAAACTGTTTCCAAAACTCAATACCATATTAGGTTCTGTTGTATAATCGGAACTCTCAAACTGTTATTAATATAACTAAAATGAGCTCACGGAATTCGTGTTTAATTTCAATACAATCGGATACAGTTTACACATTAACGTTGGATGTTTACATTTCCACCAACGGGTAAAAATGTTATGTAAAGAAGTGCAGTTTACCCGTACATTTAAGTTAGTCTCGTTTTATTATAGGTATAGAAATAGAAAACGATCATGCAACACTTTTTATAATACGGAAGTAGGAAACAAGCATGCAGTCCTGTAAACAAATCCAGGCAAGATCAGTCTTACCTGATGTTAGCCAGTTGCCTTAGGACTAAGTTGGAATGCCTCAGATAAGTATGTCTCCCTTACCACACCCATCAGATCAGAACACCACAGCGCATAACACTGCTGTTTTTAGGCAGAAATAGGTATGGCGTTGGTACTTCCAAAGTCTAACCACAAAGAGTTCCACCACCTTTTTTATCTTCTGCAATCATTTTTATCTGCAATCTCAGATATCATTAAGAGTCAGGCCACAAATACGTCGCTAACGAACGTGTATCTCCCTTAACAAACCTTTCTAATCAAAACAGACTTAAAGGGCGTATAATAAGGTGGTAGAGCTCTTTGTGGTTCGACTCCGGTAGCACCACCGCCACACCTATTTCTGCCTAATAACAGCAGCTTATGCGCTGTTGTGTTCTGGTCTGAAGGGTGTAGTAAGGGAAACATACTTTTCCGAGGCATTCTATCTTATCCTCAGGGGTAGCAACGCATCTGTGACCAACCTTAGATCTTACCTTGAGTTGATTACAGATGTCCATGAGCGGCAGTAGCCACTTACTATCAGGCGGACTGTATGCTCGTTTGCTACTTCCATACTATAAAAAATAATGTGATGATAATGCCCCCGGAGTCAAGTCACGAAAGGTTCTACCACTTTAGAATGACTATACAAAAGTACGAAGAATGCGAAATGAAAGTAGGATAATAGACCAAATCCTGTATGGATATGCAGGACGTTACATGCAAATTACATTAGCAAAGCAATTACGTTTATTACGTGTTACATAGAAAAAAATAGTGCAAAATGAGGATTAATCTATCATGAAATATTTTCAAAGTACTTGCTGGAAATCACAAAACAGTAGACAATTTTAATCGATTCTATAAACTTAAAAAAATATACTTTTTGCAGTTCGCTCTATCATCTATAATATCTATGTATCTATATATATAATAAAAATAACCATAAAAAAACGGTTTACTGCCGTTTTCTGTTTTATATATCAACTGATTTTTTTATAAACCATTATTAAGATTTGGTGCTATCAATAAAAAGGAAACCTCGGTTAACCTCAATGTTTCAATAATTATGATCGAACATCTTTTATAAAACAAATGTTTACACATTTGTTTTGTAAAAGAAGAACAAATTTTATCACTTAACTTCTGTGGAGATTTAATATATAGCAAACATAAACTTCCTTAAATGTTGTTTTATGGTATTTAATGTTTTGTTCGTCACGGTTGAAAGACTGCGCGCGTCACGCTCCTACGTTGGATTTTTTACATTTAAAACTCAAACCAAAACAACATTTGTTGACTCAATTAAGACTTGTTTATAAGTCTTTAACAATTCATGATTTTATGCACAATAGGAAAGCAAAAGTAAATACATACATTCATTAACAATAAATCATTCTGTAGTAATATAGTTAAAAAATATTTTTTATCGTAACCATATAGTAATAAAATAATGTAAATAATATTTTCTAAAAACAACATCGACGATGACATTTTTATGTGCGTTATATTAATGAAATATTTGTCGTATTCTAATATCATTGTAAATAATGTTATAAAAGAGTACATGGGAGCTATAATTTTAAAGTTACAAAGTTAAATTTATGATACCTTCGCATTATTGCAATAAAACTATACTGAAATATCGTCAAAAGAAGCAAATAACATGTTTTCTACACATATAAATTAAACAGTAGTAGTTTCGTGTAGTGAGTATTCGTGAGTGTTTTTAAGAAGAACAATGAGGATACATGTAAAAATCGTTTTATAAAAACGCTTTCCTTCTTGCTCAAGAGCGAACAACAATTCTCTGTCAATAAATAAGTTATCAAACTATACATAACCTGTTGTAATATCGATTCGAACAATATACTATTTACCCCAATATTATACTCGGTATGCACAAAATAAAATTTATTTCGCCTAATACTGATTAAGTAACTCTATCAATACAGGTTATGCGTAATTTATCATACTCTATAAAAGCTTATTAGAAATTATAATGTGTTGCACACACTACAATATTATAAGCTGTTACCAAAAAGAACCGAACGTGGAAAACCGGTATTGATAACCTTAATAATATTACAAACACGTATAGGTACATGCATTTTACTTTATAATTTCAAAATATAAGTCTTTAGTAAATGTAAGTAATATCTCTTTAAGGGAAAATTGCAATTAGCAGTAATCATTTCTGTTAATATTAACTAACATTTAGATTAAATCGAAAACCTTTTACGCCAGCTAATTATCCTTATTTGTTTGCCTTAATGAAGAACCTGGTTAGTTAATTATTTTAGCGCTTTCTAAGGTAACATTATGACCTGGCAAGTGAGTGTTACATTCGAAACTCGCATGGATTTCTGTGTGTCCTCTCGAGATGCATCCGCGACCTGGGGTCAGTGACCGCGGCCGCAACTTTCGCTACACGTTCATAATCTCTAACTCTAGGTAGTCCTTATTGAACTTTAAGCCCGACTGCAATAAATATACGTATATCGCTCACAACATATGCTGGCTTTAACTTTACGTGCTGACCTATCTGAGGGAAAACTATAATGTTATCTGGGGTTAATAACAGACGCCCATGTGCGGCAAAGGCCATTACCATCAAATGGACTGCATTCTCGTGTGCTACTTCCATACTATGCGAAAATACAAAAAAATGCATTTTAATAATAATCACACCTTACTAAGCTAACTTCGAGCGCTCATAATATTGAGTTAGTACTGGAACACCTTACAAAATGGTTTGAAAAACAAAGATGTACCCTTGTTCCCTTCACTAAGATCTTATAGAGCTTTAAGCGAGTGCACTAAGATGTCGACATCGGCTTCGCAACTCGGTACGTACTCGAGTTTTGTGGGTCAACACGAACAAAACTACAGGTGTCATCACATAATGAAGGTAGACGGCAATTTAGGAACCCACGACCTCGCTAAATATATTGAGAGCCTTAAGTTAAATCTTACATAGGTATCTATATATAACTTTACACTTTGTAATATTGGTCCCTAATTATTATTTTTTTATCAGATCTAACTAGGAAACAAACATGCAGTCCACCTGACGGTAAGTGGTTACTGCCGCCCATGGAGATCTGTAAGCAACTTCATATAGAACGAGGGTTCTATCTAAAGTCAATCACAGATGCGTTGCTACTTACGAGGACTAAGATGGGTCACGCTAGAAATCCTAACTGCCTCACGCTAGAAATGGGTGTGGTATTGGTACGTGACCGGTCAAACTACACTGGTTCTACCACCTTGTAATTTTTTATATTCTCTTTATACATTATATAAATAGTAAATAAGCATGCAGCCCATCTGATGGTAAGTGGCAACTGCCGCCTTTGAACATCTGTGACTAAACCCAGGTTATATTACAGTCCTACCTGGAGTCGTCCAACCTACTGTTTTGCGTCACAACCTCAGGGTAACTATTGACTAAGTTGGAACACCTCATAACTCTATACATAAATGGCCCTACAACTTAAAACACAATATCAAAACACAGTACACTACTATTATAGAGCGAAAAGTTATAGAGTGGAAAGGAGTGTGCTCTACAAGAATCCCATTTTTCTGGTCTTTGAACATTTTTACTAAGTCTGCAATTATTCACTTTTGACGTTAATTAACTCTACTAATTCTGTCTGCTAATACATAATAAATAATAACAAAAATTTCGTTGCTTAAAAAATTTTAACCATTTAATTTATGAAATTGTCGGTCGACTTCTTTGCTCGGGTGACCGCACTAGTTGTTATCATACGACATTAATCTTTAATCTTTATGGTAAATAAAAATAACTAAATAAAAACAACAACAAGGTAAGCAAGGCCTCCACGTATAAAAAGTATCCTATGTTAATTCAGGTTATAAGCTTACTGCGTGCCAAATTTTATCCTCATCAAACAGTGTTCTGCGTAAAAAAGTATCAACCTCCTCCTCCTCCTATACATCCTCACAAACTTTCGCATTTATAATATTAGTAAGATAATATTTAATCTTTACGGTAAATAAAACTCAATACCTTCTTGAGTTTTATTAACACAACGCATCCGGAACGACTTCTATAGGCAGGCTTTAATTAATATAAATACATGTGATGAAGGAGATCAAGCTCTAGTTGTTATCCGCAGCAACGCTACTTGTGGGATGTGACCGCGATATAAAGTAGAGTCAATAAAAGCAAAGGTCAGAAACGTGCCGCCCGCGACCAATCTCTTTGTGTCCCCCGGATCTTCCTTTAACTTCTCCCTATACCTGCTAAATGCGGCCTGCCATTACCTCATATGTTACCGAAAAAGTTACCGACCGCAGAATTAAAGATTACTTGTAAACTTACGTAATTATGTATTCTAAAACCAATATACACCAATGAAGTTTAAAATACATTATAATGTATATCAACCTACTTTCACAATAGAAGTATTATTTTTAATTTATGGTCACTGATGCCTATATACACCTCCAACAGAAATTCTATAACTTCTACAATGGAATAAATAAATAGTCCCTTAGACTTATCGTTTGTAATAATTTTAACGCGGTGAAATAACTATGATACTCACGTATGAATGTGTGTCAATAAGCATCTATCTCCCAGGTGTCATGTTATCACTAACTGGAGTATGAATCATTTCAGTCAGTAACCGTCATAATGGAGCAATGGTGGATAACCTTCCGTTTGTTTCATAACAATCCTTTTCTAAGGAATCATTGAGAAGAGTCTGTTAGGACGTCTTTGCGTAACATTTGTGAAGATTCAAGGTGAGCGAGGTTCGCCGTGCGGTCGGACTTTGGAACTCCATACCAACATCGGTAACACACCACACACACACCTATGCATACATACTACATAGTACTGAAATAAGACGTGATGCAGCTACATCAATTCGCACATAACAAACAAATACAATTGACACATTTGAGACAATAGAGCATCAACTCGATTTTATATTAGGTTTGGTAACAAAGTCGTTAAATAAATGTCTATGCATAAATAAAATCAAGACGAATTGCCATGATTTCAAACTACAATAATAAAAATTCGAATTTATTTATTGTATTGATTTTCTTTATAGGCTAATTATAACGGTCGGGTCGAATAGATAACACAGGTTAGCCAACTTTTTGTCCGAAAATATCTTGTGTCTCAAAGGCTGAAATACCGAGAATTTTCGCGCTCCTCCGAAAAGCTCCTACATAGTAAAAAAGATTTTGGATAATCCCTTAGAAACCCTTATTCCCTAAAGAACATGATTCATATGACAAATTCTTTAGCATCATGCGATACATCAACCAGCGAAAGAAACCTCTTGAATTCTAATTAAGTAGTTGTGCTTAAATGTTGAAGGTCAATACACTTAGACACAAACACATATAACTTCATATCATTACTACATGACACACAGAGAAATCTCTAATGCTTGGACAGATCTACGTTACTCGAGGGAGTAATAAACATGAACATTTTACATCTTTCCTCTCAATCGGAATTTGCCTTTCGGAACGTCACAGTATATGTTCCTTCTCCAAAAACAAACTTTCCTCCTAACATTTTAGAGTGTACAAAACAACTTTAATACAAATCTGTGTCAGTGTGTACACAGTAATCTTCAAAGTCGCTGAACCGCGATTTCAATGAATTTGTATGATTGGTTCCAACTTCAGAAATAGGAAACTTTAAACCCGGCAGATGGCGCTATTATCGAGACTACTTTTTTGTAGCAGGTATTTTTTACCCGACTGCATCAGAAGAATGGTAATGTTTTTCGAGCGTATGTATGTTTTTATGTATGTCAAGTTCTTGCTACAATCCAAACGGCTTGACGGATTGTGACGTATGGTATATCTTTAGAATCATCTCAGTTTGGAAAGAAACACAGGCTATATAATTTTTCAAAATGGTGGCTGAAGAGGGAGGGAGGGCGCGGGACGAGGGACGACTTTTTTACTATTACGACAATATGGATATCAAACGAAAGCTAGTAAATAGATCAATCTAAAAATATATATATTATAATACTTTTACTTCACTATTTTGACGAAAACTCATATAAAGCGTTTAATGACATATCATCATTATGAACAAAAAAATCGTTTTAAACAGTCGGGTTTTTTGTTTTAATATTTTTATCAATGTTTTACTAGAACATTAAGTTAAACTAGTTTTCTCTCATCATTAGTAGAATATTTAAGAGCGAGAGCATTGGATTGGTCACGCCGAGAGAACCTACCGTTAATCGTTAAAAGAAGGCTTTCGACTTCTCGAATGGCGACAAAAGTGACGATGATGACAAAGTAAAAGAAGCACCTCTAAGATAAACCAATGACCAAACAAAAACTGTATAAAACCGTTGACTTAATTGAGCGCAGGACCGGTTGAAGTATCGCCAATGATGTGAAGCCTATGTCTAACAGTGGACCTCAGAACACTAAATAATAAACACAGTGAGTCTAGTGTGTGTATTATGGAAACCGATCCACAAAGCATAATATTTTTAATTATTTTAGCATTGAACTATACTAATGTTTTTCAGAGCACATCATTTCACCACGAGTTACTGAGGAAGAAATAATTTACTATCTATACACT
Source organism: Cecropterus lyciades (assembly GCA_002930495.1). Taxonomy (NCBI): domain Eukaryota; kingdom Metazoa; phylum Arthropoda; class Insecta; order Lepidoptera; family Hesperiidae; genus Cecropterus; species Cecropterus lyciades. The sequence goes on from MOOZ01000348.1 coordinate 1,844,442, forward strand.
AACAGGGATTAAAGGTCGTAGAAATAAATAAATATGGAATGAGACTTCATTTTAATAGTAGCCGAGCCGACCAACCGATTAATGACACCTACTGAATATACCAACATCAAAATGCTTTGTATATTCAGAACGCGAACTACAATCGTGCGCTAAATAGTTAAGACATAGAGTTCGGTACTCTTCTATTTTCATAATAAAACATACGTAAATAAAGACGCAAAAAGTTCGAGAATCGATCCTTACAGTACCTTACTATTCTACATATTAGTCATCTCATCACAGTAAAGAAGCCTTTGTTCTTAGTTCATCATCTTTCGTTCTTCTTTAATGGTTTTAAATAAACCATTTCAAAATCGAATAGCGATTTTGTCTGTAATAGTTTATCTTGGAAACCACTGTACAAATTTTGTTATATCAAAAATGATACGCAATAATTTACAACAACTAACATTTGAATCAAAAAATTTGTTGTTTACGTGGTTTTATTACTGTAAAAAGTAACTTCGCTATTATGTAGATACTAGTTTCATCCGGTAGTTTTCAAACGACGAAATAATGCGCGGTATTCAGTAATAAAGTGTACAATCAGGGATCTCTTGCAATAACGAGATAATATAATTCAAAGATGACAAACCAAAAACAAATGAGGTTATACAACCGTCCACGCACAATGCTCGTCTCCTCATAAACACACATATGTAATAAAAAGAGAGTGAGAGAAAGTCGCATGAAGTCGATCCTTACGTCATGATTTCTGCCACTAAAGTCCTATCGCAACTTTATTAAGATACAAAAAATCTTTAATGCAATGCAACCTACAGATAAAAAATGGTGAAAGGATATAACAAGAAAGTTCATGTACAGTTTATTGCTACTAAATAACGCAAAACTTTTAAATCACGTGCGAACGTACCAGACATTAATATGGTCCCGAATATATTTAAAAGTTTTGTCGTGATTTTCAATGAAATACAAAGTCTTAAGATGAATTTCCAAGTACTGTTATAAATTATTATGTCTGTTTACTTTTTCTCAGAACTGACGTGTAAAGTCTTATTTGATAATAAAGAACTTAAACCTTGACTTTTTTCTACCTATTATATAAGACAAATAATAAAATTTCGAGTGATCCTTCGACCTTAAGCTGCAATACTTATTCCACAATTAATCACAACATAAAACATTACCTTTAAATAGTAAAAGCTCGTTTATATTAGCAACTGTAAAAAAAAGAAAAAAGACACTGAAATGTTATTTCTTGGCCCATTTAATTAAACGAATTACTAGTCGCAGTAACCGAAATTAAACCCAACTGCAACCAACCCAATAAATACTTTAATTTATATTCACCGGTGTATTGAACATGTATCATGAATAGTTATCAATTTCAGAGGATATATTTTTTTTTTTATAATTTGAAAACATTGTTTACGCACTATGAAGCCTTTATACGTATTTTCGCAGTTTTTACGCACTACGAAGCTACTACATAGATTTATAACCTTTGAGAACTAATTTGTAGAGTAACAATAAATAAACCCGCCTGTGACCCATGTAATTCGGCTCTAAGAGAAGAAGTCAAAATTAAAGGCAGACAATGAATTAGTAAATAGCCTAATGGTTAAAACTCTGCCTCTGAGTCGATCTGAGTGGATCCAAGGTTCGAATCCCAGGCACGCACTACTGATTTTTCTGTTATGTGCGTATTAGAAATGAATTATCACTGCTTTATGGCGAGGGAAGACATCGTGAGAAAAGGAAGGTACACAAGGCGTTTAAAAAAAATCTCAAAGGTGTGTGAAGTCTACCAATTCGCACTTGGCCAGTGCCTTAAGCTCTCTCATTCAGGGAAAAGTCCCGTACCTAGCAGTGTGACAATAGTGGGTGAATTAGTACAGTATACACTATCAGAAAAGAAATGAAAAAGTCATCGACATTATTTATTGATTCGTCAACAAAAGCAAGACTCGAACTCCCAAGCAAGACTCGAACTCCCAAGCAAGACTCGAACTCCCAAGCAAGACTCGAATGTAGCTTACAATTTAATGTGTTTTCTCACAATATTAAAACCATCAAGATCCTATCATGCTAAATTCCCACACGATACAATCATTATATTTACAATTCAGAAGGTACAAGATGTGCACGACAGAACATATGTACACACGTTGATAAATTACCGTTAAATGAAGCGACATGGTGACATTATCTTTCAATATTGGCAACCTCTACAGGAATATATCTTGGATGATACAAAAAGCAGAATAGTTAAAAATATGTACCTTTATCAAAATAGAAATTACGTGAGATATAATTCATACATTATTTGTCCGAATTGTATCTTTTATGAAACCCACGCTATGTGCGTGTACACTAGGTATTAGTAATAGTATTAATAGTAGATAATTACTTTTTGTCATAAATGAGTGCTGATTAAGTGGCATTCGTTTTGGAAAAACAAAAACGGGTTTGATTATTTACAAAACATTAAGCTCGTTGGGTTAAATAATATAGGTAATTATAAAAATAAGACTTACAGCCAACAAAGCGTCGTTTCCATACGCCCTGCCTTCCAGAGCAAGTTCCTTGTCGAGCATGGCGTCTAATTGCTCGAGTTGGTGGCAGGACGCACGCGCCGCCACCCAACTGGATGCCAGGATAAAGGCACCCAGGATGAACGAAGCCGCCACTACCGTCAGCGCCGCGATGCGCGCGATCTGCACCGATGATGACACCCGCTGGCGGTAGGCCTGTGCAAAATAATATAATATTAGATCTACACATATATAATACATAGAATATTAAGGAAATAGGGGAGGATTTCCTTAGAATTTAGAAAAGATATCGTGAGTATATTATATACACGACTATTATATTTCATGTATCTAGCAATAACAAAATACCCGCGCAAAAATATTAAGCGCAGTTTTCTTATTCGCACACACTCAATAACGAAAAATTCCGTTCGTATTTTTTTACATCAAAATTTGACTTGATTTTATCCTGAAACAAAGAGACAGGCTAGGCTTATGCATTTTAGATAAAGTAAGAAATATAAGGCCACTACTGGCAGTGGGAAGATTTCGAAGGACAAATCCTTTTGAGTTATGAATATAATTTTAGTGTGTCGGTGTAAGTGACAGATCATAAGATCAATATGTCGAAACCATAATTATAAATAAAAAAGTTTATATTTCAATTCAAATGAATAAATTACAGTCATTCGGTATCCATGTCGGTCGGTCATAATTCCATTCTAATAAGCAAATTAATTATAATGAGAAAATAGTAAATAGGCAATTGTAAATTTTACGTTTCAATGCCATAATATCTCGAAATACATAAATAATCGTTTGAAATTATTCAAAATATTAGTATAGATATATCCATGCAGTACGCTCATAAGAAATGCTTGCATAACTTTGAAATATCACTTTAGATGATTCCAGTTCTAGATAATAACTATGCAAAACGCAAATCAGTACTTAACACGATTGCAATTAGCAATTTCCTAGTCAGTGGTTATTTTATATAACGCTAACCTTGAAAACAAATCTATAGGTATTCGCATCACATACGTACGTTTACGTATACAATATTTCTGGTACACTTTATGCATTCCTTCCTCATGTAACACATTGCAGGTACATGGTCAATACTTTCTTTTTTTGCATGTAAACGCGATAATAACTGAGCCCAGGTTAGTAAGGCAATCATTTAATTATATCAGATACGGCAAATCTTCAGTCAGTGATCACAAAACTGCCGATGAACACGTAACAGATACAAAGGAAATAAGTCTTCCATATAGGTCAATGATTACTTATAAAGTGGAAATGTAATCTATCGTGTGGTCATGTATGTAAGTTCTTATAAAGTAATTTGTACCTAACCAAAACATAATTTTAAAAAAAGTTTTTTTTAAATTAAGTTTTTATTATTATTTTTATTTTTTTATTTATTTATTACAATATAGGTTATATATTTGTATACATTAAAAAGTACCCATAAAACCTACATAGGTTTGTCTTGGATACTGTCAGTTACCAAAGAACTGCCAAACAAAGTATTCTATTTTTACATTTTTTTTTTATATAATATTTTTTAGTAATATAAAGGACCTAAAAAACAAAGTAACAAAATCAGTTAGGTATTTATGACAATTATCCTTACACTTACTTACATAATGATATTAAATAATGTTTTAATAGTAATACTTTAATAATAACTTTCCATCAATGTTGCTTACTTGACTAGAACAAAAGAAATAATAAACCGGTTCGACGCACGATGGTTAACCCATTCTTACGCGCTGAGCGCATAACATGACATACAGGGTGATATAAAATTGTAATATTAGTTAGTTAATGTATATTAGTTTAGTTTATCACAATAATTTTAATAATATATATATATACATACATTGCATTCTTGTATTTTTGTACTAAAAACTTTGTTGTAATATATTAAGAAAGTATTGTGTATATTTTAATTTGTAATTATTTTTATTTATTTCTTCTCTCGTTTTCTTAATTATTTTATTTAAAAGGTTAGGTATTAAGAATTTTATTGTCCGTTTTCCATAGTAGTTATGTACCCTCGGGACGTGAAGTTTATTTTGTACTATTTTTCTGGTTAACTTTTTATGCATTATTAGAATTTGAATTTCTTTATTATAAAAGTTTTCGATTAAAAGAAGCATGTTTACCTTCATATGTATCGGTAATATTTTGCAATGCTTAAATATATTTGTTGAGTTTTTACTGAATAACAGAGAATTTTTAGTTTTTTTAGATAAAATAGTTTTGAGAATTTTTAGTTGCAAGTTATATATATATAATTTAACATGCATATTGCAAGGAGGTAAGAACCAGTATGGCATTTTTATATTTAATATTACGGAATGAGCATGCAGCCCACCTGATGGTACTGCCGCCCATGGGCATCTGTAATCAACCCTAGGAAAGATCAAAGTCTCACATAAGGTTAGCCACAGATGCGTTGCTACCTCTGAGGACTAAGATGAAATGCCTCGAAAAAGTATATCTCCCTTACCACACCCTTCAGACCAGAGCACAGCAGCGCTTAACACTGCTGTTATTAAGCAGAAATAGGTGGTGCTTCCGAGTCGAACGACTACATATGGCGCGATCATTTTAGTCCTTCGGAGTCGCATCATGTCTCTGGTCGACATGAGGTAGGACTAATCCCATATGAGGTTTATTAAACATGGATCATTGATGGCAGTTGCTTATTGTACCATCAAATTGAGTGAACTTTACCAAATCCTAATTTTTTACGTAGTAACTAGCTTATGCAAAAAAAATATAAGGGTTTCAAATAACATAACCTTTATCTTCTATAGGTAATGTCATTTTATTAAGTTTGTTCAACAATAACTAAATTTATCTGTAAAGAATGTAGCAATCATATTGAACAATAGCGACTCATTAACGTTTCACTTACTCTTGACCCACCAAATAGTGACAAAAACAGTAAACAGCTGAATGGAACAACTGAATAAACACTATTAAGCAAGTATAATACATAATGTAATATTAATATTCAATTATTTCTAAAGATTCTCATCGAAACTACTCAACGGAACAACATTTGTCAACCGGATACCTACAAGCATTGTAATTTGTTTTTTTTTAGTTCTGAAAATAGAGTAAATGTAGTAAAACAGCGTATTTTTATTTCAGTAATTTAATTAAAGTACGTGCCTAATTGTATATTATTGCTCAATTACCTATGTGATTGTGCCCCTACACGAAAGTGCTACCTTGAGCTGTCAAAGTCTAGAGATATGCATGTAAGCCTCAGACGCTACGGGTCCAATCCTTGAAGGAAATTTAAATTGTCATCCCGAAGAAGGAAACATCTTAAAGAAACTTGGCATTGTTTGCATTCATCACTAAGAAGTTATACAAATCTGGGAGTTCTCAATAATGAGCGAAGTCTACTAACCCACACTTGGTTAGCGTGGCTGCCTCTCATTCTGAGAAGACATCCACTAACAACTAAATGTCATGCACGGTTCCATGCTTCGGAAGGCACGATAAGTAGCCGTTCTCGGTTGTTATCAATTAGTAGTAGTCATTAAACCTTGACGGAAACTTTATGGACGGCTTGAAACATCCGGCACGGGTTAGCTAACACCTACCCTCCCCCGATCCTTAATAGAGCAACAGGTTAGAGTACTTCCCAAACAATGAAGAATGCAAAATTAAGAGCCTACTTAGCTGAGTCTCTGTGAAGGTGTACACTGAGGTACATATAATTTTATTTCGCTCATTATCACATTAAGTCTCTTTTAAATAAAAAAAAAGATATTGAAAAAAATGTAAATGATTACGTGTATGTATTAAAAATGACAAGTTATATCCAGTTAATTACATTTGAACTATAGGTACTGTTGTAAGTACTTGAACCCGCTACACCAACCCAATAAAGGAAAATAATATTAAGTTTTAATGTAAGATTTGTCATAGGTGGATGAGGTAGAGGTAAACAAATAAATTTGAGGGGCTCAGTCAGTGGCCTTCTCTCAAGGATGCGCTTTCTCAGGTTCCCTCTACTTAGTCGACATGCCTAGCAGAAACGAATAGAAACAGTAGCCAATATAATCAGTCATTAGCTTACGTACTTAACTTACGTGAAGTACACAACGGATGTTCATCAAGAGATTACATAAGCTTAGTGCGGTGGCACCGGGGACTTACTTTAGTGAAAGTTCTTTACGATTGCATTCGAAATTCAACATCTTTCGCGTCTTAAGCGATGTCAATTTCAATCTGCGCAATTTGTTTAGCTAACTCCGGCAATCTTCGCCGACCCGTGTCTAACTCGGATTTTCACAACGTTTAAATTTCTGTATCACTTCCGCTGTTACTAAACTATGATCTAATAGTTTGAATGACGGAAATCATTATAAAACTCTGCCACTAAAAAACTTCGGTTGGATTGGTTTAAAATGATTAACTCCATGAGCGCGTAGACTTCATACATTTTGCGAACATCATTTAGAATTAGTTGTTCACACACGATGTTTTCCTTCAGGATAAATTGGCATCTTAAATACTTATTCAACGCGTGGCGGAGCGGTCCGACACGCAGTGGGTCCCGGGTTCGATCCCCGGCCAGTCAGAAATCTGAATGATGAGTTTAGGTTTCTGTTCTGGGTCTGGGTGTTTGTATATTCGTCTTTGTGTGTCCATGGCACCCACGATACAGGAGAAAATCCTAGTGTGGGGCTATGAGTGTAGAAAGCGTTTTTTTTATAATATTTGAACTATATAAATATGATATCTTTGTAATTCATGATATTTAATCATGACATTATATAAAAATAGAGTAATAGTGGAATATTGAAATCAGAATACAACGGAATTCTTTGACGAATATCATAAATTTTGATTCAATTCTACCGGGTGCTAAGGAAATTAAGGGACATATTTCAGAAGGGTGTTTAGTATTCGATTCTCATCCTTAATATTGATGATATTCATTTTTGATAGAAATATACTTTTGATAGATATTTTTAATACTACATTAAGCAAGCCCAACGCCTGATCATATGGCAGAATCAAATCTTATTAAGTGAATACTAAAAACAAATAACAAATTTAAAAAATAAACTATTTTATCTAGCTTTGTGATTTCCTTACGCGCTTTTTCCCACACATTCATTTTTTTTTAATCTATTAATATTATTAGGTAAGAAATAATTTGGTGTGAATTTCCAAATAAAAAAATGCTTCATATGCATATTATATTTATGAATATGAACTGTTTTAACAATTAAGTTGTTTTAGGGTTCCGTAGCCAAATGGCAAAAATCGGAACCCTTATAGATTCGTCATGTCTGCTTGTCCGTCCATCTACCCGTCTGTACGTATGTCACAGCCACTTTATTCGGAAACTATTAAGACTACAGAGTTAAAACTTGGTAGGCAAGTGTATTCTGTAAACCGCTTTCCGAATTATGTACAAAAATAAAAAATATATTAAGTTTAGGGAGGGCACATACATGCAACTGAAACCCAAAAAAATTTTGAGAGATAAGCCCTTTCAAAACGGTTAAATGTGTCCCCCCCCCCTTTAACTTTTACACTAAGAGAGCGAAAACATATGTTTTAGATGACAAGAAAAACTTTTTTGGAAACGAAAATTAGTTGGAACAAGACACGGTTGACAGTTTTTGAAATATAGCACTTTTTCAAAAACCGAATAACATAACTTTGTAATTCATACATACACTATGAAAAACAAAATTATGTTGGTAGTTGGAAAACTATTCAACTTTATTTATTAAGATATAACTTTATTAATGATAATGCTACGGAACTCTTTTAATCTTAAGGTCTTTTAATCCATTTTTTTATTTATATACGTTTTAGCATAAATTATCACAAGCTTCAATATGTACTTTGTTTTACAACACTTTATTAGCAACTGACTACCACTTTGACTAAAGCTGACCTTTGGCATCACAAAGAGATTATTACGCTACAGGAAACTTTCTCCGTTGACTTTGGATTATTGGTTAGCTGAATAGACATTAAAATGTTCACTTTCAATTTATTTTATCAATATTCACTGAAGATTGAATTACTAAATTAAATTGGGCGGACTTGACGCGAGTAGCATTTTCTATTAATAGGAATAATTTAAGAGTACAAAATTTATTAATAAATTTAGGAATTGTTCTTAAACTATTTGTATTTATAGTAGTACATATTATTATGTAATAAATAATCTTAAATTATTTGCATCTATGTTAAATGTTTAATACAATGAAAAGAAATATATTATACACATAGATATACAAAAACTATGTTATTCCCGCGCCTCCACCCGCTTTGGCCATATTTACTATGTGTTTGAGTATCTACATAGATCATAAGCTATCTGTGTACCGAATTTCAGCAAAATCAGACTTGTAGTGTTCACAAATTTTCGTATTTATAAATTTATTCCGGGGTTCCGCCTGCTTGGATCATGTACCATGGTTAAAAGGATCCTATATGTTCATCCAGGACATAAACTAACAGTATGCCAAATATCGAATTTATCCAATCATTAGTTTTTCCGTAAAAGAGTAACAAAAATACACCTACTTTCTTTCCCCTTAACTATATTACTGAGATTAGTAAGAAGTAGGATTATATTGAAAACCATATTTATATTAAAGTGTATTATAGATGAATGATGATGATGAACTGAACCGAATTTAAGTAATGATAATATCTTTGCAGATCGTAATTATTACGTATCTTTAAAGATAAGTTACCAGTACACTTTACCAAAGATAAGTTTCTGAAGGTGGT
>MOOZ01000348.1:1869209-1881200 GCA_002930495.1 Cecropterus lyciades
ATGACTTATACGAAGTTTCATTTATGATCATATTGTCGTCTCCACCCTGTATACTACTACATTGGACAATAGAAATGTGTACAAGAATGTTATTATAGAAATCTTATTCTCGATGCAAAAATATAATAATTGAACTTAGTTATGTACTAATACCAAAAGTTAAATATTTGTTATAATCAGAACTATACGATCGTTATTTGCTTAAGTATGTTGATTATTTATATGAATATAATATGAAAAAAGTTGGCAACACCTTATCTTTTCAAATAAAAAGTGTTTAACCATAATTATTGTGAAAATTAAAAATTAACTAATCTCTTATTGCACTAATATACAAATCACATAATACATTTGCCTACTAGAATTAGTTCGATAAATTATATCTAAACACCTCTTTGTAAACTGCTGCGAGAGTTCGACAGCGAGCTTTGTTGTAAGCTTTCGTCTTCGTCTGTGTCGTGGTCGTTCGATATCCTGATCGCCTGGTACCATTGGTTCGTTAAATCCGTCATTTGACTCTTGCAATCCTTCAATTCCTGTAATTGGTAAATACAATAATTAGAAATCTTTAGAGAATACATTTTTTTATAATGTAGTGGCAAGCGAGCATTTATTCCACCTGATGAGTGGCCACTGTTATATCTGTAACCAAGCACAGGTAAGATCAGTCTTACCCGAGGTTGGTTACAGCATTGCTACCTCTGAAGACTATGTTGGAACGCCTCGGATAACAATGTCTCAATAGGGCTTAGCATTGCATTCACCGTCTCATCTATTTCTAGGCACAAATAGGTGTGACGGTGGTGCCTCTGGTGTCGAACCACAAAGGGTTCTTTCACCTTTACTGCACTACTACTACACTGCTACCAGACTTTCGGCCTTGTAACAGCAGTATCAAGTGCTAACTGGTTAAAAGGATGTGATAAGAGGACATCTGTATTAAGATTAGTATCCAACCGAAGGTCGATAGTCGAAGCCGAAGGTTCAAAAACCATAAGAAATTCAGTTCCAAATTAGATAAAACCCATTTTTTTAAACAATTTTTATTTTTGTAGATAAAGGTATATGTAGATTGGATATAAATAACTTCTTGAGCTGATTAAAATTTATTTGCTACTTTTCTAAAATAATAACAGTTCAGATAATGTGAATTTCTGTACAAAACTAGCGACACAAACCCACAATGGCGTCTTCGTTTACCATTTCGCTTTACCATCTCCGTCGCCGTATCGTGTATTCGTTATAGTTCGTTAAATTTAGGCACTTACTAGAACCTTCGGCTTAGGGCAAAACTTCAGCTCAATTTGGCCGAAGCCGAAAGTTTTCCCAAAGGTGGATGTTTTGGCCGAAGGTGGCCGAAGAGGAAGCTTCGGTCGGACACTAATTAAGTCACATTCCAACTTTTTCCTTAGAAGCAGCAGCGCGTCTGTGGCCGACCAATTATAGGTCTATCTGGGGTTAATTATAAATATCCACGGACGGCAGTGGCCACAAATCATCTTGTGGACTGAATGCTAGTTTACTACATCAATAAAAAAAAGGCCCACAAAGTATTGTATATTATAATTTTCAACAAGTTGCACAATATTTTCTATTTAATATATTTATAAAGAGCCTAATCGTTTCGGAAAATAACATCAACAGATGATTTTCCTAATTACATCATAAGTATCTTCCAACTTAACACTTCCTGTTAATAAAATTAAATTTGGTTAAACATCCATTAGTCTGTCAATTATTTTGCAATCAACTAATGGAATTATATTGCTTCTAGAATTATTTAAATAGAAAATACAGTCGAATTGAGAACCTCTTCCTTTTTTGAAGTCGGTTGGATTTTTCATAAACATGATATATTTAGGATATGATTATTTTATATTTAGCGTATATTATAATATGTATGCCGCTTCCATAGCGAAGACCACCTACCGTATACCGATATTTTTTTCCAAACCACTATAAATCAAATAACGGAATATGCTATAGTTCACTACGCAATGATAGACTTCACTTCATTGTGAACTTTTTAAAGATCTCTTACACATGTAGGTTCCCTTGCGATGTTATTCTTCATAATTAAATAAGTAATAAGTGCTTCCCTATATCTATAAGACCGAAGATCACACCACAAGGCTATCACTCTTATGTTTATACGTCTATAAAATAACACTTTATCTATGCAAACTTAACATATAAAGTGAAATAATTATAAAAAAAAAATACCTGATGTGTGAACCGTCTAGTGAAGAACGGCGTCAAATATTTTAAGTCAAGCCTTACGAAGCCTCGTAATCGCGTCGCATGAGAGTAATTTACCTGAAAATAATTTAAACGTTAACTAACTGTAGGGGAGAGGTAACTCTAGGACGTACAATTACTTCTATTTATTATAGTTTAATATAATTTAAACGATAATAAATAGAAGTAATGAAGTAGAGTTTATTAGAACGTCAATTCTGATAATGACGTGTTTCCCTGTAATTGTGGGTACACGACCTGTTTATTTCAACTTTTCCAAAATAACTTATGTAAGTGTATGCTACGTTGGTGAACCTTTAATAAATAAATAAATAAATAAGTAATTGTATCTCATAGAGGTGTATCGCTTCTCCACGGGAAAAGAGGCATTGGTGGTATTCAGTGCCGAAATAGCGAGGCTTTTTTTTAACAAAAAATAAAATATTCTTAATTATTTATACATATAAAACAAAATATGGTTTATCTAAGAAAATCTGAATAAAAGCAATTTGTTAAGTAATCTACGTAAATATGTCTTTTTTTTTTTCAAGAACTTAATTATGTTTTTAACTGGTACTGGTAATTATGCATATAATATTTATGAGTAGCTAATTATTACTATATTATACAGTCATGAATATAATTAATTTAAAGTGGTCATAAAACATCCGATAACGTTTAACTACTAGGTCTAGATTAACGTCCTCAAAAAGACGGAGGCGGACAATTTAACGACTAGTGGAATATTTTTTCTTAATAAATAGATACCTCTAGTTCTTCTTCTGTGATTTCTGATAAATGTTCGGAATCGATAGCTTGCCCCCATTCCTTTGTTTTTGACAAGCTCACTTCTTTTTGCTTCCTCTGAGATCGGGAACGTTTCGCTTTCTTATTCGCCTGTAAAACAACATTACCAATATAGTCTCTCGGAATTCAATTACAAAGTCTCTTAACTAGTTCATGACTACCCAAGTAAATAACACAGCTAGATTTCAGTTAAACATATAAATAAAAAAAACACGCTTTCTACACTCATAACCCCACACTAGGATTTTCTCCTGTGTCGTGGGTGCCGACGACACACAAAGACGAACTCACAAACACCCAGACCCAGAACAGAAACCTAAACTCATCATTCAGATGTCTGTCTGGCCGGGGATCGAACCTGGGACCCACTGCATATTAGACCGGTATGGTGACCGCTCCGCCACGCAGGTCGTCAATATACAATAAACAAATCGAGCAAGCGAGTAAACAACCCCAGCATGGGTGTCGCAAAGGGAGGGCTGCTCTCTCACAATGGATTCCTACCGCTGCTACCTTAGAAATGAATTAATTAACGCTCTTAAACCCTATATCAGATTAGTCCTACCTAGAGATAGCCACGGATGCGTTGCTATCCCCGAGGACTAAGTTAGAACGCCTCGTATAAGTGTATTTCCCTTGCAAGCTCCAATTAACCAATACCCAGCGCTTAACGCTGTTGTTACTATTAGGAAATAAGGGAGGTAAATAACTGTGATACCTTAGGAGTTGAACCACGATAGACTCTACATCTAAACTATTAATTGCATTTTCATCATCCTGTTTATCTTTAAAATCAGTTCCCGATCTAAAACATATTGCGTTACCTCCTAACAATAAATTATTAAAATTAAATCCTTTGAAGTAGAACGAACAACTTAGTATAATACATAGGTGCCTACTTTGTAGTATCTTTCTTATAATGACCATATTATGAAGGTCACAAAAATTCCATTTAAAATAGCTATCTACATTAGTATTTCAATAACAAGGGAAAGTGTTATTGGGTGCACTTATGCAATGAAAATTGACTCATAGACCGGTTTTCGTTTCGATGTAAAACTTATTACGCAAACTGCAAGTTCCATAAGACAATGTTACATTAAACAGCTATTACGATGTAGGCCAATGTTGAAAAAGAATGATATCGAAAAAAGTGATATCGTTTATAATTCTTGTTTAAACTTAAATAACTCCTATATTTCAGGTGTTAGCTTATATGACATTAGTTTTGGAGGATACCATATCAATAAACTAAATAGATTGTTACAAAACCAAAAAAAACTGCTTAAAACGAAGTTTTGGATGTGTTTTCCGACATTCTGTTTGTCCCCGCCTGCAACGCCTTATAGATAAGGACTATTTTAACATATTTAATTATCTGCTACTGCTAATACCTGCTTCTTACTTTGCAGTTAATAATTTTTAAGCAGTGTTTTTTTTATATAGTATCGAAGTAGCAAACGAGCGTGCAGCCCACCTGATGGTAAGTGGCTACTGCCCATGGACATCTGTAATCAACCCTAGGTGAGCTCAAAGTTTCATCTGAAGGTTAGCCACAGATGCGTTGCTACCCCTGAGGACTAAGATGGAATGCCTCAGAAAAGTATGTCTCCCATACCCCACCCTTCAGACCAGAACACAACAGCGCATAGCACTGTTGTTATTAGGCAGAAATAGGTGAAATAGTGTGATAGTTGTTGTCATGATAATTTATTTTAAAATTATAAAGCCTGTGTCAATCAAACAACGATTCATAATTATATTGAGATCCATACATATATAAGTTTGAAAAACCTCACCCTACCCTCTTTCTGATGCAATTGTATAAAAATAAAAATGAGTTTAGAATATTATAAAGAAGATATAAAGTATTACCCGCAAAAATTTAAGTAAAGGCATTGTTGAGCCTCCGAAGAACAGCGTAGTAAACAGCACAATGATCAATGTAGTTGTTATAATAACATGGCGAGTCTCATCAGAAAAGTCAAGATGCAATGAGAGAGCGTAAGATATTGCGCCGCGTAAACCTGAAAAGAAAAATGTAATTATAATATTTTTTTAAATAGTAATTTTGTAATAATCTGGCTTTCAAATAGTAAGTAATACCAAAACACATAAATTTTAACAAACATTATTTATTTAATTTTTGTCATTACGCATAATAAAAATTCATAGCCTTAAAGTAATGACTTGAAATAACTACTGCCAACTTAAAGCTGCTTTTTTGTTTTTTAAGATTGAAGTAGCAAAGGAGCATGCATGCACGGTAAATGATCACTGCCGACCATGGTGGCGTCATTTCTATGTAAGTTAGGCAACATTCACACCCTCCCACCGTAATGCAGAACTGTTTCAAACCAGATAGATAGATTAAATAGAATAGATATGGTGGTGGTACCTCGAACCACACAGATTTCGCTACCATAAGTGTATGAAAGATGTATGTTTAGTGTATGAGATAGTAAGGCAAACTTATATTGAGAATGAATGGATGGATGGATTCCAGAATGCCATGCAAATGATGTTTATCTTCTTTCTTAAAGTTGGTAGCATCATACACATACAAACATTATGGTACATCTTAAACTTACCACTAAACCACATGATGAACATCATTTTCTTTGTGATTTTATGCTCACGGAATTTGTTGCATAGAAGTGCAAGTGGAAAGATATTTGCTGCTCTGCCAAGTAAGCTGAGTATTATACTCCATACAACTAATGCGGGCTCCACACGATGTCTGAAACTATAATAAGACTATATTTTGATTGTGCGGGAATTTGTGAAGGAGCTTTGACTGTTTATGCTTTTATTTTACTCGCATTGATTAGTGTGTGGGGGGGTCAAATGTTGCAATTGAAGTTTATTCCAGTTAACCCCAACTGAAATTTCGGGCTGAAATTTTTCATACACATTTGTCTTGGAAGACAATGCATAATAAGCTTAGTGATGTCATTCTAAATCTAATAAGACGCAGGCATGCAGGCCTGATTTTTTAAGCACCCATACTAATAAAATGCAAAAGATCGGGTTTTGTGAGAAAATATATATAAAATAATCTATATAGAAAATAATCTTAATAAAAACATTGTTTTTAAAAACTATTATATATAATAAACATTACATATAATATTGTATATAAAAACTATTA
Organism: Cecropterus lyciades; assembly: GCA_002930495.1. Lineage (NCBI taxonomy): Eukaryota > Metazoa > Arthropoda > Insecta > Lepidoptera > Hesperiidae > Cecropterus > Cecropterus lyciades. The sequence continues at coordinate 1,875,406 of MOOZ01000348.1, forward strand.
TATACTTTATACTTTTTTCTATTTACTAAGGTCAGTTATGTGTACAACACTGGCCTTGGACCTTGGTCAAATAAGTAATACATTGTCTTTCAACACCTTTTCAACGTTACTTTCACTTCAACTAAATTTTTATTGCAGTTTTATAGTGAAATGATGAAATATTAGCAACACCCAAAATATATCATCAATACTTTATCTTTTGCTTAAAATTGTTTTAATCTTTTTTTGGCACTCTTTCCCCTTGTAACTAAAGCTACATCTCCAATCACAATGACTTACGATTGGAGCTGAGTATAAAACGATCTAAGATCATAGTGTAAAATGTATTGTTTTGAAAAAGTAATGTCAATCATTAATACCTGAATATTGCTAGGCCCAGATATGCAAATACACATGTTTCTGCAATAAAAGCCAGTGTCCTCATAGTCTGTTGCATCGTAACTTGTGTCACGGTAGACAGGTTAAAATGTGTGTAATGGGACATTACAATACCACAAAACAATATAGCCATAATCCCTGTAAAAAAACATGTAGTAAAATTTAAGCGAATTGAGTCTAATTCTTAAAACTACTTCTAACATAATAATTAAAAAGTGACCAGTATGTGCTAAAAAAGTATACACATAAATGTTACTCCTCTTTTATAATTTTTGAAAATAAAAGCATTATTCTCAAAAACTTAAAGCAAACAGAATGTTGCTACATATGGAAAGCACAAATATCTCATTACATACTTAATAATTTAAATTCATATGCAAGCACTAATTTTTTTACCACATTTTAGAATATTGAAATAAGGAATATCTAAATTATTAGTACTGATTGATTGATGATTGATTACCCATGTCTGATATTAATAAAACATGTTTTTCTTATTAACTGACACACAATTTAATATGAAAAAGTGATAGTAAATTAATCAAGATATAATCAATTTGATCATGTTAATATAACAGCATGGAACTTACCTGATAAATGAATGCCTTCAGCAAGGACATAGGGAGCATACGTGAAAACGAGCATCATTCCAAATTCAAGAGAAGGGTTTTTACGCAGGTCAACATGTTTAAGCAAGAGCGCACTTATTAGTGCAAAAAGAACTCCAATTCCAGCGGACGCAAAGAACATCAACCAGAATCTGTTTATTGCAGACAGGATTGCTTCAGTCGTAGACATGACTGGATCGTTGGAGTCCAACACTGCAGTAGTTAGTACAATAGCCACTGCATCATTCAGTATGCTCTCACCAAATACCAACATGTTCAACACGGGGTCTACATCTAAGGCATGGAAAATAGCCACAGTAGCAACAGGATCCACAGCGGATATCAGGGAACCGAATGCAAACGACTCTACAAAACTCAGCTTATAAACTACCTGAGCCAAACCTAGCAAGTATATACCTGCACCGATCACAAACGCAGAGATTGCTGTGCCAACAATTGCAAAGAGCAAAATGGATCCTATATTTTGAAAGAAATTGCCTTTATGAAGATTGTAACCAGATTCAAATATAATGGGAGGCAAGAGAACCAAGAAGAATGCAGTAGGTGAAAAGGCCTCCTCCTTCCTCCAGTTAGCAATATTTCTTATAGACATCAGATTTATTATCATGCCTATTAAAGCACCAAGGAATACTATCACCACACTTTCTGGGAGGTACGAGAACCCCGTTTGTAACATGAGGTGTATTAATAAAATTCCAAGTGCCAGGATGCATAGCACGAAGAATATTGCCATGGAGCTGTTATGTTCATCTTCCGCGGAACTTTTTCCGGGCAGCGGCGCTGCATCCGATGGACTAGGTTCAGAAATATTCGGAGCTGCCGATGATGACACATTCACTTGCGCCACTAATGTGGACGAATTTGAAGGAACAATTTCATAAACTACATTGGGATTCTCAGTAGAACTTGTAGAAGACGATAGATGCGAATTGTCTGCAGGAGGACTGCTTTCGCTTGAACCACTAACATTTTGCGCGGTATCCCTTCTTGCTCTTGTAAGTTGTGCATCATATACAGGTTTAGTATGCCCATTTAATATTATTTCTTCATGCACTATATCCGCATTATGGTTTGCAAACGAAGCACCGAAACATATTAAACTAATCCAAACACAATATATTATCGTATATCGCTGCATTTTCGATCTTCCATTTAATTCACTTCGCACTTATTTTAAAACAGCTTGTCGAATTAAATATTTATGTGATTATCCTGTATCTGTAAAATTTCTCTTCGAGAAAATTCTTTTACACACACACCACTCGCTAAGATGACAGGAGTACAAGACTGAAGACACGAGTGCTGAAATTTATTGAATTATATTGTGGAATAATCCAAATAATATTTTGTTCGATCAATCAGTGATCAGTCAGCACTCACTACTTACAATTTGAGCCTTTGACACCAGGGTTACCAACTCCTAAGCATATTTACCCTTTAAATAAAGCGAAAATCCCCTAAAGCCTCCAATGACTTAAAATAAAAACAAAACTATGAAGTATGAAGCTAAATTACTTCCTCGTAACATAAAAAAATTATATATGTGAAATTATAATATTTTAAAATATTATCGTCTTAGTATCGCTGATGCGCCCTTGAACATATGCTGTGTATGCCTATACTTTTACTTTGTAGATGGCATTTTCTACAAAACTGCTATATTTACCAGCAAACTTTATAAATTTGATTTAAGATGAAAGCGTGCACCCGTAAGTAAAAGTATTTAAAAATTTGGAAAATCTAAAAATTCGCGCTTTACACCACAATAAGTGATGACAATTTTTACAAGAAAAATAACCCGCGAGACAGATCACCTTTCGGTAATAACGTATAAACAGTTTTGAGCTCAACAAAAAAAAATCAATAGGAATCCTCCTTAGAGTATATGAAAATTTATTTACATTTTTATTAGGGTTGTAACGGAGCCCATCTTAGCGGAGACGGCGCCAATAAGTAAGTGTGAAATATGGAAAAAAAACTTTATATTTGATGTTACCTATTGATCTTATCTAGATGAATATCTTATTGTGATCTCTATCACAATAAGATATTCATATAGTTGCAACATGTAGATAAACCTCCAATATAAATCCGCAAAAAATTTACGGGGACGGATGCGGAGGTCCGATTTTTTGCGGAAGTTCCGCAGTAACGGAGACGGAGGTGGAGTTCCGTTACAACCCTAATTTTTATTAACTGAGAAAATATAAAATACCAATTCCAATTTTTATTCTGTCTTATCATTAAAACAAACTATCTTATAATTTAATGTTTGTGGTTATGGAAATGGTTATGGCATTAGCGTTTGACTCAAGTCTCTTCTGTCAGGTGCTGGAAAAAATCTAATCACACAACATTGACAGATTGACTTTATATGGTCTATGGTGTCACTTGTCTATTGTCAGAATATATTTAATGAATAAATTAATGTTCTCTAATAATAGTGTGACCATACTACCAGATTTGATTGGCCGATTGAGTGGCCAACGATCTCTACGGCTTAAATTGGTTCCAATATGCGTTGACGCCAAGCGACTTCACAGCCGATCTAGTCAAATTGTTCATGAGTGGAAATGCCATAGGAATAGTCTATAAACCTGCATATTTTATTTGAAAATGCACCTTATAATATGATCTGAATTGTTATTTTCTATGTCGTAATCGGCGATTTAGTTTACATTCAGAATTACAGAAGAATGTTGCCGCTCGATTGCCGATATAACCAAAAATACTAAAATAGAATAAAATAAATATTTAATCTACACAACAAGCGCGATTTGTTTGCTGATTTTTATAGATAATGGGTACGAAACCTTACGTGCGTGGGCCGCAGAGGTAGTCCCGACTCTCAGCCGGTTTTCTTACTTACGATGGTTTCACGATGAATGATATTTCAAATCCTTAAAATAATGTACAACTAAAATCATCAAGTTGTCAGACACACGCAGTTACATCCATGTTATTTGCTACATTAAAAGAAAAGATGCAATTTGGTGCAATAAAATAGAAGCGTGTGATTAAATAACTTTATTCCATAGCTAATCTTACATAATGCATTGCTTGATAAAATTAATTAGCTTTAGGGACCATCACATATTTTACTATATTTCTATAATCGGATACATTCCTTTCAATTGAGTGCAAAGAGTTTAGTAATTCATATACAGTGTATTTAATTTACAAACAAAAATGTAATCTATACGTAGGTACGTGTTGAAGTTGCTTCATATCCTAATCAATTTATTTTACTGCTGGCAATGTTCGTTCTATAAATGCTCTCATATCTTTAAGTTCAGCTTCGGAAGAGCTGTGAGATAATCCTTGATATGTTGAGAATTCAATATTTTTCATAAAAGTCTTAAGAAACGAGGCAGTCATCTGTCCCCACTTAAATGGCACTACTGGATCACAGTCACCATGGGCTTGGAATATCTAAAACAAAAACGATTGTATTATTGACTAACAACACAGACAGACAGTCGCTCCTTCATATTTATCATCGGCTGCATTGATCTGCAATCAGAATATTCACGATTAATAGATTATTATCATTAAGAATTCAGTACTGTAGCTGGATCCTTTGGTCGAGGGGTTAAGAGACGTTTTGCAGGTGGTAGAGCTCTATGTGGTTCGACTCCGGAAGCACCACCGCCACACCTATTTCTGCCTAATAACAGCATTGTTGTGCGCTGCTATGTTCTGGTCTGAAGGGTGTGGTAAGGGAGACATACTTTTTCGAGGCATTCCATCTTAGTCCTCAGGGGTAGCAATACACTTGTGGCCAATCTTAGGTGAGACTTTGATCTTATCTAAGGTTGATTACAGATGTTCATGGGCGGCAGTAGCCACTTACCATCAGGTGGGCTGCATGCTCATTTGCTACTTCCGTGCTATATCAAGAAAGGATAAAATAAAGATTTTGGTAAAGAGAATCTTTTACAAAGTAACAATCGTTTTTTTTTATATTATAGAACTATTCAATGAATACGCAGTTCACCAGATGGTAACTGAAAAGTGCTGCCCATAGACAAATATAATAAAGATACAATTTAAATACAGCCTGACTTCTACCACATATCCATTGCTACCCTTGAGGACTAAGTTAGAGCGCCTTGTATAAATATCTCTCCCGTGCCAAGTTACCACACCCACAAACCAGAACATGGCAGCGCTTAAGATTGTTTTTATTAAGCTAAAATATATGTGACAGTCGTCCGTAGTCGAACCACAAAGAATTCTTCAACGTCAAAATACATTTCAATAATGAATGTTTTATTTATTTGACTTAAATAACTCAACTATAGAATCACTATGAAAAAAAAAGGAAAAGAAATAAATAACGAATCAAACTACGAAAAGCAAATATAATAATCAAATTGTTTCAGCGTGTATAGGTAGTGCATATAAAATTTATATTTATCGTGTATATCGTGTACACTTAATCGCTTTTGAGCCTACTCGTATATTCCTTTAAATCCCCTAATGGATCCTTTTCGTTAATCTTTAAAAGGGCATGCTCTATCGTAACAATGTTTTAGGAATTATTTAATTAAAAGAAAAGTGTTTTGAGTGTTGCTTAGTTCGATCACACGGACGACGTTGAATCGAATTAAAATGCATGAACTTTAGTTTGTCAGTGAATTCTAATCTGATACCGTTAGTATTTAAGATTAACGGGTTCCATCTAGCATTTGCTGTAAAGGTCCTTAGACAGAATGACTAGAAGTATCCTATGCTTTACTGAGCCCGTAAACCTACAAATAATTTGCACCTCGAGGGGGAGATTGC
>MOOZ01000348.1:1885625-1897945 GCA_002930495.1 Cecropterus lyciades
TTTTTTGGCTCCAAGACGAAGTTTTGTAATACATATTTAATGACGTATTCTTTTTAGTTAACTCCATAGCCAGGATTTTAAGACTGTTTATTACATAATGTGATAAATTATGTACAATTGTGGATTAGTGAATTTTCTATAAGTAAAAAGAATGTTTCCATGACCAAGACTTTCCATGACCAAAAGTTATAATTATATACAATTTTTATTTAATATATATTTTTTCATTATAACAATACCTAATTACACATGAAAATGTGCTTCATTTTAATTTTAATTTAAAATCGTCTAGTAGCATCAACAAGATTGACATAGGAGAATAACTTTTGCTTAGATTAACTTGGNTTCTATACATCGATTTTAAAATCGATACATTACGTGCGACTTAGAAGTCAGACAGACATCTCGAATTCTCTATGCAAGAGGCAAAAAAGGATGGTCAGTAGCGCTGACGTCGCCAAGTCATGACAGTGACGTCATAACTATAGAGAATAGTGTTGTGCCTCTGTTGTCGGTGTGCTGTGGTTTACCGCTATTTTATTTTCAATGTTTGTTTGTTTTTATGTACTATGTACATATATACAATGAGTGGAAGATAGCGCAAGATTAAATTAATCACCCCAGACTATAAAAACAATTTATTGCACAATAAAACAACAAAAAATAAAACCGTGTTACCAAATCGATATCGAGTCTTGACAAAAATATTTTTTTTGTAGGTATTTTTGTTCATTTTATGCTCTGGCGTACAGGGTACGGAATAGCGTTTATGGCGCGGCGCTCAAAAGGTTAAAAAACCTAGTTACAAGGATGGTAGTCCAGGCGAAATTCTCTTTCTCATTTGATTTTGAAAATACCTACATATTAATGAAATAGCCTTCAACTTGTTGCATGAAATATTTTACCTACAATTTGTTTGTCTCTGCCCTCTATATACATCTGACATAGACTTGAACCCAGAACAAAGCAGTACCTTAACTACTACATTTAAAAGCTACATTTTTGTAGTTACTTTATACTGCAAACAGTATTACACCTTTTTTTGCTGTCGAGGGGGAAACCTTCAGAAGGCAACCGACGTCGCGGGAGCGACGCCTGGTTGGAATTTATCACTAATCCCCCTCCCTCCCGGTGGCCGTCCTCTACGCTGCGAAAAGGACTCCGGATCTCCAAAGGAAAGCATCCGGCGTCCTCTGAGCGCGTTGCCCCATCGGCCTCCACCCAGGTGAGCGGCTGGGCCCACCGCACCGACGTCTGGTCTTTACGACGGTATGCAAGTACACATACTGCCATCCTTTCTGGAACCGCTTGGCTGGACGACTCGAGCTACTACTTCTGCTGCCCGCAACCCCGAAAGTCCTGAAAGTCGCTTCCTACGACAGGCAGAGGATACCATAGCCCTATTCTAATCCCGAAACTATAGGGACGAAACACTACGTACCTTTACCAAATGGTAGGACGCGATCTGGTGCCAGGTAACATTGAAATAAAATACCGGGTCGCAGCATTGTCTTTTTGAACAAAAAAAAAATTGATAGGTGCAAAGCAATCGTAGGAAACATGAAAATATCCAACATAATAAACTTTGGGAAACGTTGGCCTAGAGCAGCGGTCGGCAAAAAGCGAACTGCGGAAGGTCGAACCTTGGACCGCCGAATATTGCCTAATATACCTACTTGATTTTTATTTATAGAGCAGTCGCTCCAAGAGCCGTATTTTGGCGACCTTTTTTTTTGGTCGTAAAATTGCTGAAACACAAATGTGAAAAAATCGTAGAACTTTTTTGAACTTTTCAACAATATCCGAACCCCACTTAACTACTTGCCGACCCTTGGCATCATAATTAAAAAAAACATCCACGTGGCTTTCAAATGTATGAATAAATGTTTAGTTTTATGAAAATATTATTCGTGTAGGTATATTAGAGAATATCTAGCAAGCTCAGGTTGAACTAGACTATAAGGCTGAAAAAAGAGAGGCTTTTATTTAGTCATCAAAGTGGTTGTCATAGAAGCTCAGTCATTCCAGACATATACGTATGAAGCCCACGCAGAACATTATGAAATCCCAAATAGGGTACCACATACAAAATTGAAATAATAATAAACGCTTTTTACACTCATAGCCCTACACTAGGATATTCTCCTGTGTCGTGGGTACCATGGACACACAAAGACGAATACACAAACACCCAGACCCAGAACAGAATTTAACTCATCATTCAGATGTGTCTAGCCGGGGATCGAAGAACCCATTGTGAGTCAGACCAGTATGGTAACAGCTCTGCCACGCGGATCGTCATTAAATTAAATACATGACCTACCAAGAATACCTCATTTATACAAAAGTTGTAGCTACACTTAATCATTCTGCATCCACACCAGCACTACACTAAACTACCCTTTGTAACTTACTAGCCTACTAGCTATGATTTGAAATTTGGCCTCTAGATGAGGGGAGTGAGGGACAAATACCTGGCACAAATTTTTCTATATTATGTACTTATAAGAAACTAATTATTACTTGCTTCAAAGGCGATAAAAAACATTGTAATGTAACATGCCTGAGAGTTCATAAAAACTAGTTTTCAAATGTGTGTGAAGTCTAACAATTAACAAAGCATACTGAGTTATGGCCTAAGCCCCTCTCACTCTGGTAGGATAGAATAATAACGATAAATTAATCTTAACTCAATTTAGAATATCGATAATTACAATATATAACAATATACATACTGGTAAGTCTGTGGGACACTTGACGGCATCTGGAAAATGAGCATGTCTGGGCAGCCAACAAGAGAGAGACATTACTCCTGCCAATGGTTCTGGATACGTCAGTGCAGCATGGAGTGCAAGCGCTCCTCCTTGAGAGAAGCCACCCAGTAAAACACGATTAGCTGGGACCCCCGCCTGTAATTATATGATTTAAGATTAACTTAATAGACATTTCGCAAAAAAAAAATATCAGGTTTTGTTGGCGCGAAAAATACAATGTTGCTCGCTGCCAACGCCGTAGTCAAAAAAGCGAAGCAGCTCAAAAATGCGTAATAGCCGTTCGTTAAGTAACAATTGACGATTTTATGAAAAAGAAGGAAAAAAGCATTCGACTTTTTTCAACTATTTAAAATACATTTATTTATAGATATATCCTAATGTTAATATATATTTCAAATGGTAATCAATGTTTAACTATCATTATATGGTAAGGTGCTGCTTATAATCTCGTCCCAAAATACTCAAGTTTCGATTACCCAAACTGGACTCGGTCTTAATTGGTTCGGATAATCGAGGTACTACTGTAATCTCCACAAGTTCATTCATTGAACTGTACCATGAGCAAGGTAGATTAAACAATTCAGACAAAGTTTGAAAAAAATAAATAAATAGAAAATCTTCAAAAAGACATATTAATATGTAGATTTCAATATTACTACAAAGTAAGAAGTAATTTAGGTATCATTTTAATTACACATATAGTCATGGGGTGATTGAACGGGAATACTATAATTCTGTAACACCAGCTCTAAGCAAAAATAACAAGCTAATAATAAAGTATTAAATATTAAATTTGAATTAACTTAAAATGTTAATAAATGCAAAAATAATTAAAAGGTGCATTCAATTCCTATAAAATTTGAATACTATTGCCTTTGTTAAATCATAATACTTGATTTGCATCTTAATAATAGAATCCTGTGCCTTTGTTCATAGTAACTTTAAAAGCGACTAGCATTGATACTTTCTTTGTAATAGCACATTTTTCATAATTCTTATTGAAAGACCATACCTAACTAATATAAATAATCAGTAGCATAGCATGTTGAGGGCCCATGAGCTCATGGCCCCGGAAGCATTTTGGCGGCATTTGGCAGCGGATTTGGCTACCTTTTTTTTCGGTCGTCAAGTTAGATTTTTTTCTCGCCGACCTAAAACTCCTAAAAGGGTGGGCAGTGAATTCAGCTAAGGCCCCGAACTGTATGAATCAACGCCACACCACTGTATCTATGTAATGAAAACAATTTTTGAGTGTGCCACAGATCATCAACAATATCATGTAGTGTCCGACCGAACATTCGGTTTCGTTTGAGTTTCGGCAAATAAAAACGGGTTTCGGTTTAGTTCCGGTTTCGGCGGCAAACCTGCCGAAACTACCACCGGAACTGCAGTCGGGGGTTCTCGCGCTGTGATCGATCATGTCGATCGGCGCGTTGAATTCAACTTGGATAAATAATCGTATCGTATATTTATATAATCGTATACTTATATTAATTTTAAATATAAAGCTGAGGAGTTCGTTTGGTTGAACGCCTTGAATAAAAGCTTGCTTCTCGTGTAGTCCCATATCATATCCAGAAAACCATATAAATCTTAAATTTTCATTAAGTATGTGCGCGACAAATGTACGAATAACTCTACCGACTTCTACCGATCCGATTCTCATGAAACTTGCAATGAACATTAGGTATCTAGGATAAAATGATATAATAAAAATGTGACCTTCTACTACTCGATCCCGATGATGTACTGCTAGCCAAAACCATATAAGTAAGCCATTTGGTGCTTACGAATATATATTATGATTGCTAAGCAGAGACATACTATGAAAAATTTGACCTTCAATTCCTCAACGCTGATGAAACAAGGGTACTTCGAACCTAGACCATAGAAGTTTGGCATTTGGTGCTTACGTATATGCAGTAAGATTACTATGCAGAGATATAAGTTGAAAATTTTGACCTTCAACTCCTGAAATCTGAGGATGCAGGGTACTGCAAGCCTAAACGATAAGAGTTGAGTCATTTGGTGCTTACTGATGTATAATGAGATTGATAAGCTGAGACTACGATGAAAAAATTAGCCTTTAACTCTTTAATCCTGATGGTGCATGTGTACTACAGGCCGTAACCATAAAATGTTTGGCCATTTGGTGCTTACATAATAAGATTAGATGAGCCCGCAATATCACCCGCATTTAAAAGAAATACAATGTGACATACATATAACCGAAATTTCATACCTTTAATAATTTTAACGGAATAAATTATTTTCCAACAATGCCGGTAAAAACTGACATTCAATAACAAAGACCGTTCAATAACAATCGAGCAAAATATACATTTTGTTAAATTGTAAAATCCTAAACACAATCCCCCTTGATACTTACTTAATACTTGATACCTTATACCGTACTTGATACCTTATACCTAGAAATAATGTTTAAAAATTATGTTTTCGTTACAATAAGTAAATATGTATTTTAAAATTTGCTGTGACAGTTTTAAATAGGTATCTCGTACAGAATAGATTAAAAACAAAACATGTTGATTGCATTCAGTAAAAAGAGAATTTATTACATTAGTAATAAACATTTAAATTACATTTATGTATTTGTATTGATGAAAGCACCAAATGGCTAACTTTTATAGTTTAGGAAGTAGAGATTCTTGCATCATCAGGGTTGAGGAATTAAAGGTCAACTCTTTCACCATATAATTTTGCTTCCTATTTATAATAAGGTTCCTAACCTTATTATAAATATTTATACTGAAAATAGCTAACTCTTACAGCTTAGGCAGTACCCCTGCATCATGAAGATTGAGTAGTTGAAGGTCAAATTTTTTATCATATCATTGTATTTTAAATACTAAAGGTCCACTCCAAGTTTCACGAAAATCGTATTAGCTGTAAAACAGGGGTAATTTAGAGGGTTTTAATTTTAAAATAAAAGCAAAAAAATAATATATTATGTTGGTTTCTTACATACAAAGTAGTGATGTAACGAATATTCGCATTCGCGAATATTCGCATTTTTTTTGCCATTTGCATTCGTATTCGCAAGAAACTATGCGAATTTTTTGGCGAATGTATTTGATAAACTAATAGAACATTATGTATGAATTGGATGGATATGGAATCATAAAACAAGTAATAATATGTATAATTTTTATTTACTTGTAATATTTGAATTATTATGGAACAGTCTTGAGGTAGGCAACTATATTTGAAATACTGTCTCTCTCTTGTTCTTGTTAGTCTAATTAAAATATAAACAAAATCACAAATAAACAAAAAAATATAATTTCCATTCTTACTCAAAAAAATCTATTTCTAAATAATAATATTATGTTTTGTGCAAAAAGAACTTGAGAGGTTTAATCAAATTAGGTTTTAGTAATATCAAGGTATAATAAGTCTTATTACAATTTATTGTGTAAGGTTTGTACTTATTTAGCAGATTATAACTACTATTTTTAAATAAAGTTTATATGTTCTTTTGCAGATAATAAAAATATATATATATTTAAACCAAAATTAAACTTTTTAAATTCTTTATAATTAAATTGAAGTAAAGGAATGGTAAACTTTAGAAATAAAAGTTTTGAGGCTCTTTCTCCATGCAGCTTGTTATTTGAAAGTAACCATTCGCATTCGCATTCGCGAATATTGGAGATGAATATTCGCATTCGCATTCGCGAATGTGATAATTCTGACATTCGTTACATTACTAATACAGAGACATTGTATATAGTTCTGAAGTCGGCACTCATTTACTCGTAGAACATAGATTCTTCGTCGTAATGTAGCGAAATATGTTGAGCGCCGACTTCGGGACTATGTACTATGTACTGTGTATGTAAGAATCCAACATACATTGGAATTATTTTTTTGCTTTTTTGTGGCATAGAAATCGGTTTCCATTTTTTGTTCATGCTTCATGAATATATAAACATAAATGCTTTCTACACTCACAGCCCCACACTAGGATTTTGTCCTGTGTCGTGGGTATCATGGACACACAAAGACGAAGACACGAACACCCAGACCCAGCACAGAAATCTAAACTCACTACATGTCAGACCGGTATGGTGACCGCAACGTGGGTTGTCACTATCAATACCTTACATAATATTAACATTACATAATTTGAAGGTGGTAGAACTCTATGTGGTTCGACTCCGGAAGCACCACCACCACACCTATTTCTGCCTAATAACAGCAGTTATATGCGCTGTTGTGTTCTGGTCTGAAGGGTGTGGTAAAGGAGACATACTTATCCGAGGCATTCCAACTTAGTCCTCAGGGGTAGCAACGTATCTGTGGCTAACCTTAGGTGAGATTTTGATCTTGCCTAGGGTTGATTACAGATGTCCATGGGCGGCAGTTGCCACTTACCATCAGGTAGGCTGCATGCTCGTTTGCTACTTCCGAACTATAAAATAAAAAAAAATAAAAAAAATATTATTTATATAAGGTATTGATAAGAGATATGTTCCATTAATTGATTACAGACAGTACAAACTAATAATAAGTAACAAGTATTTATCAAAATCTATAATTTGCTTTGTTTCAGTAAGTGTAAATTAACCCATTTCTGGCCAAGGGGTTGTATTTTACCCAAACATTCTGGATTTTCTCTCCCCACCCCTACTAGGGGTAGAAAATCCAGAGTATTTTTTCAATGTCACAAATTTATTAAATATTTCTATCTTGTGAATACATAAATATACTTTTATGAATATAAAACCAGGGAAAAATTGTCATTGCTCAGATCAGACTTGTCTCTGACAAGAAAAATAGAATGTTAACCTAGATTTGTGAATATACATTTCAGTGTTTTCAAATTTTTATGAAATTTCAAATAAATCATTATTAGGTAGTCATCAAATATGTGCAAAAAGTGCAGGCAATGCCAAAATTAAATCCTTTATTTGTGCAAAAAATGTGAGGACCATGTTCACCCTAATTGTTTATGTAAGGAGAATGGATGATGCCAACTGACCCATGCTGGTGATTGAACATGCTTGAACATGATTGAAAAAAATTGAATACTGTTTTCCCATAGTTTTGCTACTATTAAAAGGAAAAAAAAAAACAAAAAAAAGACATTCTAATTTTTTTCTAAAATAAATGGGTTCATATAATTACTATATTTTTGATTGGGTAATATTATGGTGACCATTTTTTGCGTAATGTTCCCTGCATAATTCATTTATGCTTTACATATATGATTGTTTTCTAACATTTTAGCTACTGTATTATTAATTTATGCTATAATAAATTACCATTCAGCAGAAGACCTGAACATAAAACACAGCATGACCAAATGGCCATTTTCATTTTATTAATATAGATTGCTAGTAAAAAAAAAAACACTAATAAAACATATTTTACAATTCACTTGCCGAAAATCAGAATATGCATTATATTTGGAGCAAATTATATATGATCAGATTGATGAGAACGCAAATAAGTATCTGGCTTTAAGTGTCAATTCAATTGCGTGTTTCCTCATAATTATGATTAGTGTTATGTGATTAAAATTGATAACATGTACGTACTTTGATTTCATCCGCAATCATTCCGTGAACGAGACTAGTCGCCCTCATTATGCCTTCTTCATCCTCAGGGGCAGTAGCATCTAGCGTCCGCAGGTCGAACCACGAAGGCATTCGAAATCCCGCGTTAAGGGTCACTGGCATAGTGGAAGCCGTAGGACATATTACTTTTACATGAGGGCCTCGAATCGCGGCAATTGTACTCGCCCAACCATGCCTAAATCGAAAACAACCATTTAACACCTTCCCTTACATCATTTGATATTCATACGCGGAAAACTAATGGTGTTGGCTATCAGAAAACATACTAACCCAGTGTCACCGAGTCCATGTAAAAATATAAGCTGAAACAAATGGATAGATAATTATTACACTCCACATTTAGTAAAATTAATTGCACAGTTCACCCCAATATACTTACGGAAGCCGTCTGTTTTGCTGTAGCAGCAATAATTACAGGATTCGCTTCCATTATCAGATTATGTGAAAATCAATACAATCCACAAACTGCGGCTGCAGTACGCCTACTCCACAATTGAACGTGAACCAATGACAATGAATGAAGGCTTGAAGTTGAAGTGAAGGCGAACATATAGATTTAGAGAGTATTATCTGTTTTACGTTATCTATGATGAGACTAGGCGGAAAATTGAAATTCTACTTAAATACGAAAAAATAGTTATAAACAACTAAATGAGAGCTCGCCTAGCCACCCTCAGTAAAAGTGGAAATTGGAAACGTTATTTTCCTATTTATACTATTTTTAAAACGCGCACGGTCTTTACAATTGTTATAAATTAAATAGGTAATGTAATGTACACATACTACATATAGCCACCCTATGATACATCGATAATCGATTAAACGTTCTTGATAGTAATGTTTGGTTAATTTTTAATTTTAATTGTTAAAATAAGAGCTCGTATAGACGACACCGCAGCCACGTCGCCGTAGCGCAATATAATGGAATGAAATAACCATAAACTCTCCATAGTGCCATTGTACCAAAATATATTGAATTATTTATTACATGACGAATATATTGAAATAAACTAAAAAAATGTTAATATTTACAATTTTTAAGCGTAATTTAATAGCATTAGCTTTAAAGCATAGTAGAAGTGTTTTATTGCGAACTAAGGTAAAATCTAAATCTTTACATCATATTTTAAAAATTCGATTAAACAACAATCGAAACCAAGTACCTCCTCTTATCATTCATTAAAGAAGTTAATAGAAACGTGGCGGAAATACAAAAGGCCTGGCATTGTCCGATAAGATAAGATAAAGTAAAAGCTTGTAAAATTGCGAAGTGATTTATATGAGCATTGGTAATTTTAATTTACATGTAATGTTGTGTATACCGCAAATTATATAAAAATACTCCATTAAATTAAAATACGTACACATCATCATTAAATAGGGAATTTATTATCAAAGAAACTTAATTTTATGTTATGTGTAATTTTGGTTTTTTCATTGGGTGTAATATGATCGTTATAAATCAAATGACTAAACCAAGTGATATGTGATAATAATAAAATTATTTCATCAACTGAAAATATTAAAATAACGTACGTAACGTACAGACAAAGGTAAAGATTTCACAAGTAATCCCATCACAACACATTAGTTCTATGCTGTCATAATGAACTCTTCCATGGAACTATTGCTTAGGAATTACGAAGATTAGACACGAGCAACACACTTATATGACGTCGCTGTCTCAGATACTAAGCGTTAAATATGCTAATTTGATCACAAAGTGCTATATAACTGCGTCATCTTAAAATATTCCACTATAGGTACGTAAATATTAGGTAGTATCTTAACATCGTGTAAAGTGCTCTTAAAATCTGTAAATTAAATGTGGCAAACCCATACTATTTATTATCTGCATTTTTCGGGCTCTGTTTTTGTTACATTCTATCTTATTTTATCTGTATCCTGTTGTGCTGTACTTAATCTATTGAATGCGTGCGTATATTTTGTTTTGTTGTGGAACATTTTACGTCTAATTTACCAAAAATAAGCCCAATTAATGTTAAAGGTAGGTATATAATGATACTAAAAGTGTCTTTATTAAATAACAGACTAAACACATATGTACCTAAATTCCGTATTTATCTAGTCCTTCATACTGCTAACTCATTGCAAAGTAAACTGATAACTTGTCTGTCATTCTTTTGTTTTGTTTTACCTTACACAACAGCTTTGCTTCTTCATGTTATTTATTGTTAGTTTAATTAACGTTCTTATTTTACTTGGACTGTTATAATGCATCATGTTTGTAATTAAAGTGAAAATAAAAGTGATGGTGGTAATATAAATAACTGTGCAGTATAGGATCATTATTATTTATAAAAATCGTTTATTTTCACTGTTTTCATAACGGCCTTTAACCAAAGTTTCACATTCTAAAGTGAGAATATTCAATTTGAAAAGTGGCTCAAATATTTTATTTTATGGCAGAAAGAAGTTATCGTCAGATTTGTTTATGATTTGTGTATAATGTATATATTCAAAAATGAAAGTAACAATACTCAAAGTAATAAATAATTGATGTCAAATTTATTTCAGTTCCAGAATGGCAAAAGAGGATATACTGTTAAGGGTGGAAATGGGAAAATTGGAAATTGAACCCAGTAAAGTGAATAAAAGTACCAAATTCATTAACTTACCGCAACAAAAAAAGTTGAACACTACAAAGAACTTTCAGAATTATAAGTGTGCATGTGTGCCTCAAAAGAAGAATAAAAATGTGACTATTTGTAAAAAGAAACATAGAATACTCAAAGATCCGAAATTGAAACTACCACAGACTTACTGCAAAAATGACTATCAATTCACTAACAAAGAAGTTAGTCCATCTGTCTCAAGTCTAGATTTAAACTCCGAGTGCTTAAGCTTACGTACCCTTGTAGACGACTGTAACCAGTTAAGCATATCCACTGATGATAACAGGACAAGTACATCCACGCAACCAAATGAAACCACAGAGTGGTGGAGATGTTACATGTTACATAAACAGAACAAGGATTTTTATGCAGAAAAAGGCCAGTCTAGTTCTTGCTCACAACAAGCTCTCAATCCTCAACTCAATCCGCCTTGTGATGTCACAATTGATGAATTGGCCAGCTATTTCGAAACTCTAGTACACATACCAAAAAAAATGTCATCTATGGCTGAAATGATGTACATTTAATAAAATTTAAATAAGCTTTAATGACCCTAACAGACATGCTACCATTTGTATTGGCGATTGCATTGATGTTGCATCATATCTTTACTTATTGCAGTCACTCTCAGTATCAATAATGCATTTTAGCAATTGTGTGAATGTGATTGCCATTTAAATGTTTGACAGTTGCATAAAAGCTACCAAAATTGTCAATAACCAATGCAAAAGTAACATGTCTGTTGAGTCCCTTCATTTTTGGTGTATGTAATTGTTTTTCAGATTATATAAATGTCATGGATTATATTGCATCAAACTGTTACAAAGTAAATAAATATAAGGGCATTAATACATTTTTAATAAGATAATATTTTTAAATGAATATACCTATCTCTTCATATTGTTAGAGAATGTGACAAAATTTAACAAATACAAAATAAGAAGTAAATTCGTATATATATATATGGTATTTCAATAAATAAATCAAAGCCAACATTTTGGACTATATTTAGACCCTAAAAATGACTTGAGATCAGACATCATATTCAAAAATGCTAAAGTATAATAGTGATAGTAGATTACAGTGGTACCAAATAAGAGTGGCACTAAAGTATTTCATTTGTTTGATAATATATCTAGGCAACTGTGCCAGTACCATAGGAAGACCATTATTTGAATTTTTTTTTATCTTTATACTACGGAAGTAGCAAACGAGCATGCAACCCACCTGATGGTAAGTGGCTACTGCCGCCCATGGACATCTGTAATCAACCCTTGGTAAGATCAAAGTCTCACCTAAGGTTAGCT
>MOOZ01000348.1:1929069-1939438 GCA_002930495.1 Cecropterus lyciades
AGGTACACAGTGGAATCCCTCACAAAAAATCGTTTATTACAGTTTTAATTTGCTTTTACTGTATTGTGGAAATTGTAATACGCAGGTACAAGTATCAAGAGGTGCTTACTAGTACATAATCTAAAATAAACAATATATAAAAATCGGCTAAGAATTCTTATTAGATCGTGTTACACTTTTTTAGTAATAAATATAAAATTTGTATTATATTTAATTAATTTTAATTTTTAGTTAATATAATTACTATATAATCATATTTCACTAATAAATATTAATATATAGTACATTACACAAGTTTAAGCTAGTACGGAACCGTATTCATGCGAATCCATCTCACCCAGTTGACTTGCCGGGTTTTTAATATCAGTCACTTCAGTCAGGCATTGTGAAACTAACTTCTAAACATTTTCGATATAAATAAATATAAAATATATAGATACCTTTCAATATAAGTACCGTATTCAGTGAATTTATTATTTTAAGACACTCTTAGTTTTTATAAAATTTTATAAATTTGTAATAGTTAATACGTATATCGATATATTAACTAATACAAATTTGCCTTATGTAAGGACTATAATAATGTGATAAGACAGTTGTTATTACAACTTAAAAATATACGTACAATTTACGTATATTTTTAGCTTTACGAATGAAACAAACAAGTAACTACCTAGGTACATTAAGTTAAATTCTACATATAAAATTATACATATAAGATAAAATGGTTATTATAATAATTACATATATTCATCATTCTTCACGTAGGTATTGTTAAAAAACATAATTATTATGGTTTTAACAATAGATAACAAAATATCTAACGTGAAGAATGATGGATTCCTTGGGTAGTCAGTAATCTTGTCACTTCTTCACATGTAGTAGTTATTTAGGTTAGTTGCTAATTATTGTGTACAAACCTGTAAGGTCCAACTGGCTTGTATATATTCGGTGAAGTGACGATAGTTTTGGTCACTGTGTGCTTCGTTGGAGCCATATTTACTTTCGATAACACGTCCAGTTTTGGTTTCGCCGGCTGCTCGTCTGAACTCATTATTTAAATAAAGTATATTAACAGCGGCCGAAGGTCAATAGTTCATAGTTGTTATACACAACTGATATCATTGTATTTAAGAATGACTATTATTTATTAAAGTCGATTGCGATTATAAAATTGATTACAAGACATACTTCATTATCTTGACAAAATAACAGTTAGTAATTTGTCAATCTTCAAAATAGGCACAGTTTGTGCCAGATGCATTATAATATTTAGATCATAGTGTTATTCAATGTACCTAGATACCTACCACTATGTATTTAACTATGTCGATGTAGTTTAAAATAATATTTATATATTGCTCTATGGTTCATGCATTTAATACATGTAATTAGGTACATATCAACCAGGATCGAGTAAAGAAGGTGTTAACATAAATTCAACAAAATTGCAGAATAAGCCGAAGTGATAATGTTATGTTTCGAAATAATTCTGTTTCTTTAGACATCATCATAACAGTTACTTCGCTTCATGACTGGCTATCAAAGTTACCGTTAATGCTAGAGAGACGTCGATAAAACTTGATATGTAGTATTTATATCGGAAATACTTTCTTAATTTTTATGTTGCATGTAGTTATAATCTTTTGGTAATATAAACTAGCAAAAATATTGTATTATAATTAATATCTAATGACACTTAGCTATGCATTTTTTCATAACGGCATCTGGGCCTTATTTATTATGACTTAGGTACGTAACTCGCTTGGTCACGTTACTGCATAGCTTATGATCCAACTGCTTGATTTCTATCTTTGTTTGTTTTTACGGGAATATATATATTATAGTTAATTGCAAATATACTGAAACTTAACCTAAATAATAATAATAACATTTTGAAGGAGTATATAGAGTAAGGTTTTGAGTGGAGCGAAGAGATATTTGAAGAGATCCCACAACAGCAAAGAGCTTTCTACTGACTTCCGTCACCTTCGCGCAGAGCCAATGAAGACTAACTAAATAAATTGTAAAAATCCTAGCACTATTTAGGAAAGCGGTAAAATTTTCAATTACAATTTGTTGACCTTTTTCAGAGAACGGTAAATTAAACCTGAAAACAAAGCGACTGGAAGCAGCGATTAGCTACAAGGAGTAGCTTCCAAGCTTTTCCAAGCTTTTCTCTACCTGAAACTGTTACCTTATCGATTGTTACGTTAATCCATGTAATTTTTGTTATGTAATTTTGTGCTATAGGGTCTGGTTGTCTTGCACCTGTCGGTGTTACCCAGGGACTACGAAACGCAACGCTCAAAGCAAATATCGCTTTGCCCTGTCGGCATCAGCGTTGAGACTTAAAAATAAATGTACCTACATTACTGATCTTGCAAATTGTTACGCATTTTGCTGAAACTCGCTTAAAGGTGGAAATGACATTCAAAGCTAATATTTCGTGGCCCTCGAGTTTCACACCCAAAAGTATTTAAGTAAATCACACACATACATACATATAGTTTAGACTCACAAACTTTTTTTGCTCGTAGTAGAGTCGCCAGTAGCGATCTTAGAGTTATCATGTTAGTGTTATTATAATTACCTCAGAAGTAAAAAAAAAAACATTAATCATATTATCAATAATTGTTCACATTTTTTTCCGCACGCCTGTCTAAGTAATATTTTAAATATTATGCTTTAATTGGCAAAAAAAATTAATATGGCATCTCGACATAGACTCGACATTAATATATAAATATAATAAAAACTTTTTACCCGGGAGAATTGCAAAAATTGCTAATAAAGCTGACATTAGAATATAAATATTTTCGAAAACCTCCACAAACTCTCCAAAAAAAAATTTTATAAACTAGCTAAGCCTAGTTTCTAGCATCGTTTCGGAGAGGGTTGATAGCAACTGACATTGGCGGCAGTGACGGTGGCTGCGTTCACGTAGAGCGCGCGCGGTTTCTTAGGTTTTATTTTTGATGCGAAGCCCTAATTATATGTATTTCCTAAAATAGAAGTAGCCAAAGTTACGCCTTATGATATCAGCTATCCAACAGTGAAAGTCCCGTGAAAATCGGTCCAGTGGTTTCAGGGATTACCCAGAACAAACAGATACAGAGACGTCAGACAAAAAATTTTGTAATTGTTGTTTAGTTATATATTTCCATTTGCATTTGGTAAAAAGCTATTACTTTGATATTACAAACAAACACTTCAATTTTATTTATATTCATAGATTTGACTAGACTGGCAATAAATTTGCATTGCAACTAGAGGCCAATTAACAGCTGCTGATTCAATTAACAATCAAATCGGTATGTGTGGGCATCATCATTTCTATGATATACGCACAGTTAGCACATAGTCATCAAAATTTGACTGATGAATATGTTAACTGTGTATGTATCGCTTTTCACAATAAATGTCATGGCTTAAAGGAAAGAAGCTAAGGCCGTAATAAAAACTATTAATGTCATTGTCATCAATGCCATTTTACAAATGTCCATTTGAAATTGTCAAATACTATTAGAACTTTAAAAGTGTCAACATTAATTGGTATTTAATTTTGTATACTTTTCTTCTCCGTAATTTCTGAATTGAAATTACGATTTTCAACTGATCACCACGTATATTCAGAAGTATATTTTTAATTTATATTACATTGTAACTTTACACTAATTTAGTTTCAATAGTTGACCCCTAGGGTAACCTATAAATTTATTGTTTTTTTTTTTTTTTTCAGGAACAATGCAAAGAATTTTTTCACTAACCAAAGCTGTATCGTGTCTGACGCTCCCAGCGAAGAAGATTGACATCCTCCCATCTTATTTTAGTATGTTCAATAATAACATAGCTCGGGAAAAACTATTGCAAACATTTGTACCCATAATGAATCCAAATTGTGGCATGAAAGTGAAGGGTCGTGTCAGGAGGCGGTGTAAGTCTTGCTACTTAGTGTTCCGTGACGAGAGACCCTATGTGATGTGTAAGGAGCACCCACGTCACAAACAGATGGCAATGAAACCTAAACCCCACAACACTTGGATATTAACTCATGCAACTCAGGGTCCAATAAGGCCGTGGTAGACTTAAAATGTAAAATATGTAATAGTTTAAACAAATAAGAGTCATGTAGAATATATTGTAAGTTGTAATTTAATAAACAGTTTAATTGATATTTGATGTTTTTTTTTTTATAAAAAACCTGAACATTAAAGCACATTTAATTTGAATTGGGAATAAAACCAGTAATATTGGGTTATTCCATTTAATTTTCTATTCAGTACTCATAGAAACCAAATAGTTTTAATGCAGATCTAAACAAATATCTAGAACATAAATAAAAAAAAGAAACTTGTTTAATTACACATAATTACAAAGTTGGAACTGTTTGAGTTATCTTTAACCTATTACATTGCATATAAAATATAATTAATTCTAAAGGTGGGAAAAATGCTTTGCGGTTCTATTCTGGAGGCTGCTGTATCTCGTTTACAAAGGTGTGACATTGGAACCATTTATATAATCAGGGATCCAATTCAGTCCAGTCTAAAAGAGCAACATACCTATGATCAACCTCAAGTAACACTAATATTTTTTTTAATAAGTTACGGGTTCCCACGATATGCGGTTTTGAATTTATTTTTGCCGATATTTCGACCCAGTTACATAGATCGTGGTCATGGCGAAAATGACTATCTATATAAGACTAATATTATCTGGAATTGATAATAAATAATTATGGCTAGTAGTGGCCACTTATAATTAAGTGGACTGATAAAAATGAATATATGAAAAAACTATCTTTAATAACATAATTAAATCTTTTCAGAAGCATTAAATCATACATTACACAATAAAACAACTTAATTCAAATACACAAAATTCTTAAAGTAATGTAACTACTTTATACATATACAAATCTTCAAGGGACTAAATTTCATCATACATTAAATGTATTACCAATTAACTTTATTTCCCGTTAACATGCTTGTTCAGTTTCACAAGAAAAGTTAATAGAATTACTGCTTTATAATAATACTCTTGGACGTATGTTTAATGTATTCATGACCACATATTTAATATATAGTCAAAACCGATTCATGTTTCTTCCTCCACTGGTAAACTCTGCTGCTCATTTGTATTCTCTATTCTCATGTCACTAAAAATATTAAAATATTGTTTAATACATAAAATATTTGACGGCAATGACCATAAAGAAATTCAATGAAATAGGCAGTACAATCACTTATAATTAATTATTATTATTTGTAAGGTAAGTCCCTTCCATATGACCAGTAATAGGAGGAAGGACTCATTTAAAGGTAGGCTTTTTTTATACAATTTGTTGCTCTCCATAGGAAAGCAAAACAATCTTGCATAATGAAAAAGATCAGTAGTAACAATAAGTCAAATCTGGTGAGGTAACATTCAGTTACCACCCAAAAATCATAGATGGACTTAGGTATAAGATTTTTTATTTATAGGGGAATTTAACTATTAGCCTCTCTCATCCTACCATTACAAAAATTCTGATGTTCTCTTTTATAAGTTTTTTTGTTTTTTTTTTTTTATTATCAAAGATTACTTATCCAATAATTTATTTACAGATATTCATATCATTTTATAAAATAAAAACTTACCTTAAACTTTGTATTATGTTATTGACATCAATAGGTTCTGAGGAACTATTATTTTCATCCTGATTGACCACAATTTCAATTTCATCCGTTTGTTCAGTACTTTGACTTTCTTGTACAAGATTCTCATTTTCTTCAGTAATTTCCTGTTGTTCTTGTATGTTTTCAATCTTTTTTATACCAGCTACACCTAAAAGAATAAGATTTTGCAATGATATAACCTGACCTGAGATAAAACTAGGTTAATAAAAAATGGTTAAAGTTATAGTGAAATTTGACAATCTGTTGATACGTTAGCAACATCACACACATAGAACATTTTCATGGTTTGATTACTTATTTAAAAATTTCAGCTCTATCAACACTGAGAAGTGGGTTAAATTTAGCTTACAACATTTGACCCAAACTTACAATTAGCAAGTTAAATAAAAGCTTTGAAAGGAATATGAATAATTTAGTCAAGAAATTTCCAAATTCTCAATTTTCTAAACAAATCTTAAATAATTTAACTATAAAATTAAATAAAAGCTTTCAAAAATATATGAGTAATTTAGTCCAGAAATTTCCAAATTCCTAATTTTCCAAATTAATCATATATAATTAAACTTTAATTTTGACCCACCAAAGCTCTTTACGTATTATGAGAGGAGACCATAAATAATAAACTTGCATCTTCAACTTGAAGCATTTACCTTTAGACGGTAAACTAGGCACATCTCTCCGTACCCTTCGACGTCTTGTTGGGTCACTACGGCGAAGTTGTAACATATTTTGGAAATCCACACAGTACAAAGCACCTGCTAAAAGTAGCATGCACTCTGTTTCCCCAGTATTAAAAGCCGATTCTAATTCCATATTACTCCTCTCATCATATTTCCACCAGCCTGAAACATTGCATAGATAAGTGTATTTATCTGTGTATTACTGCCTTTAATTTAATTATATGAAACTATCTATGGTGGTAACCCTGTGGTTTCACCTGCTACTACATAAGAAAAAATAACAAACATAGTGTGATGTTATATAGCCTATAGCCTTAATCAATAAATGGACTTGTGGCCAAAGACTATTTGACACATTTTTTTTTTATTTGATCCAGTATTTCTTGAGATGAGCGTGTTCAACCAAACAAACAACTTTAGAATATTATTAATAATTAGCTGAGCCCCGCGGTTATACCCGCGTTTAAAAATGTAACTTCACATAGTTACATATAACTGAAATTTTATACCTTACACAATTTTAATTAATTCAGAGATGACTGATAGCAATAGACATTAGCGGAAGGGACGGTGGCTGCGTGCACGTAGAGCGCGCGCTGTTTCTAAGGTTTTTTTTTTGTGCAGAATCCAAACTACATTTTCTAAAATAGAAGTAACCTAAGTTATGCTTTATGACATCAGCTATCCAACAGTGTAAGTACCGTCAAAATCGGTCCAGTGTTTCCAGAGATTACCTAAAACAAATAGATAGATGGACAGAGAAAAATTTTAGTAATTGATGTTTTGTTATCATACTTCCATATGCATTTGGTAAAACGCTATTATTTAGATATTACAAACAGACACTACAAATTTATTTATATATATAGATGGTATACATTAACATTTTCTGATGCATTTTATAACTAAATAAATAAAGTACTTATTACAATTCCATTTTGTCAAAATCAGCCTAAATCCATAAAAAGATAAACATGAATATGATGTACAAAAATTAAATGAAATGGGTAGAATAAAAAAATTTAAAGTTGTGATTGAAAATGAGTAAAGATCAGGTCATAAAATTGATCTTACTAATCTTATAAAAGTGATGTTTGTGTGAATGTACAACATTCGTGTGTCACTCTCATGCAAAAACTACTGGTCGGATTTCACTGAAGTTTGACACACAGATAGTTTGGATTAACTTAAAGGATAATCATATGAATCTACATACACTACCAAATCTTAAGCAACTAATAAATGACATGAAAACAATCAACCATTGATAGATTTATGAATAAAATGAATGTTGTATATCTAAGTAAATCTATCTATCTAGTAAATCTATAAAATGGAAAATCAACCTAAAAAATGTAAAAGTACTAATCTGTGAATAAATATTAAAAAAATAAATATAGTTTTACCATTTCTGCCTTCATAATACCATTGGTACTGTTCATTATTACAGCTCACTGTAATTTGATTAGACGAGGGGTTCTCTAACAATACTGGGTGGTCTAAATAATCCGAAGGTATTTGTTTACGACACATTGCACACTTTTTACTCTGTATTGCAATTCCCTGTAAAATATATGTCAAAAATTAAAATATCATTGCAACATTTATAATTTTACATATACAATATGTATGTATACATACTTTTTAATTTTAAGCTACTTAAGATACAGATAAGCTGACTTTATAAGCTGTTTTTTTCTTAAAACATACCAACTAATAAGCTGATTAACATTTACATTTACACAACCATTACCTTATCAAGAAACAGGTGTTCTAACATTATGAATTTACCAAGAATATAAATTGCCTACCTTGACACAAAGAAAACAAAATACATGACCACACGGGAGCTGAGTAGGATAGTGGTACTTTTGTAGACAAACTGCACAGTCTTGATCTGAAAATCACTCAAGTCGTTGTTCATAATTTTATTATGGTTGTAAAATGTATTAAACAAACAGTAAATTCGTGATTCTAATCGTAATATTCCTTATGACCCACTTATAAATGTTGGAAAAGTACACTTGAATTAAAGATTAATTAAGAGATAGTTGCTTAAAATCAACGTAAGTCATAATTTTGCTATGATGCAACTACTTTTACAAGAAGGTCACCTTAAAATTTGATGAAAATATTGTCTGTAAATATTATGATGAACAACTGTTTACCTTCTAACTCATTTCGAACATTTTTACTTTCAATAGCCAAATTCATTTCAATAACTTAAATGTGATTAATATACTGTATATGTTTATAGCTTTTATATTGATTATTTTATATGAATAGAATATGTATAAGATGATTTAAAAGCAATAATTTAATCATTCGAACCATAAAAACATTCAATCAGAAAATGATAAATTGACAGGTGACATTTGACAGATGGGGCAATTGCTTACTCAAACTATTTTTTAATTTCGTATTTATGGCCTCGACGTCTTGTCTTTCAGATCAAGTTTATTTACTTCCTCCCTATAAATCAAATTTGATAAAAGACTTGAGAGAACAAATGAACACACCCGGTTTGAATGCAATCCGGATAAAACCAAGTTACAAACGCAAACAGATTCAGTTATGTCCCTAAGCGAGAAAGTGATATGGTGCAGGGGTGCTAGAGCAATTTCGAACTCGATCAGTTATTTCGACAAGATTGACAAAATGATTATTTACTAATATGGACGGCTCTAGCCCATGGAGCGCCAAGTTGTCCTCTCCATGTGTCGCGAGCTACTATCCGTGTCTCCTAACACACCGCACCTCCAGCAATATAGGTAAAACCGCACTATCTGTCAATAAGTTGGCTGGCAAAAACCTTTGGCATTAAAATATACTGATCGGCCGCATGCGTATTAAGATCCGTCACCCTCAGCGACACAAAATAAAGTCGTTAGTATAATCTTTCAATACAGGCACGGAAACGTGCGCCCGTGCAATTTTAGCGTGGCGAAACAAATCTTCCAAAAAAGAGCATTTTGTCGTTTACATTTGGGAGTAGTAAGGTGGGCGAAGCTTTCTGAGAAATCTTCAATCATGACACAATATAAGGTTGTTTAAAAAAACCCAACAAATACTTTTATTGAAATGTTTATTCCCCATCTTTATAAAATGAATTACACAAGTAATCTGGAATGAAGTGCTAAAAGAAAGACTTTATTTCTTACAATTGTTTTGCTTATCTAATTTATTTGTGTACAAAAAATATGAATTTACTTGTCCCTTACTCTAATAAGATCGTCTAGATCTAACGCTACACATATTTCCTTAGAATCTGTGCGTGGATTTCGGTCCAATATTTCAGTTATAGGGTAGTAGTTGTCACGGTTGTCAACATTCCATCCAGAATACTGAAATGATATGAATGTCATTATATAAAGTCCATATTATAATAAGCAAATATTGCTGCTTGCAGATAAAATTCCAAAATAATGATTATCTAAAATCGAAATAATGATTTGAAAAACTTTTTTTATATGTTAGACTAATAATAAGCCAGGTGAGCTACCAGATGTAAAGCAGTCATAGTTAACAATGAACACCTAAAACACCTGGGAAGTGACTGAGGCATTGCTATCTTTATGGGAGAGTTCTTTTTGCACATTTTTTGTAGTTTCTTTCGTCATAAACACTATGAGAAGACCTCAGAAGTTTATTGGATTTTTTGTCAGAGGACTATAAAATGCATTCCATTCTATCGGTTTCTCACAAAATAAAAACTGACTGATGAATAACAAATATTGTTATTGAGATAAACAGTGTTAAAAATGTAGTATTAAATAATAATCCTATAATTAGTTATTAACATACCACACATGTACATTTGTGAAGGATTTTGCCATTTGACTCCATCGGGATGAATTTTTGCAATAATGCTTTACCATCTATTTTCCATAAGTTCAATTCATCCAATTTAGAAATAACTGTGTCTCCATCCCATTTTACATCAGATTTTAATAAAACAAAGTTTCCAGACTGAAATAAAATAATAATTATTTGATTAGTGAATTATAA
>MOOZ01000348.1:1954048-1986025 GCA_002930495.1 Cecropterus lyciades
TTGAAAAATTCTTTCGTTGTTAGATAGCCCATTTATCGAGGAACGCTATAGGCTATATATAATCGTCGAAATTTACGCGGGTAAATCCGCGGAGCGCAGCTAGTAAACAATAAGTAGAAATAAATATTAATGTGTGTTAATTATTAGTCACAGTTACAAAAAAGATAATGTTATTATAAAAACCGTACATGCAACCGAAAATTACACTTATGTACCTTTTAAGTAGTTCAAGAAAAAATATTTAACCAATAAAAATAGAACATAATGTTTGCTCTAGCCAAGGAGGAGGGAGGCGAGAGTGCAAACTTTTCCCCTCACAATCTGAACCGAAGAACTTACTTTAGTTTATTTAATAAAAACAATTAGATGACTGTACGGTAAAGGAAACCATCGTGAGGAAACCTGCACAGCTTTAAAATAGAGTCCTTTAAAATAAAAAAAAGAGTTCTCAAAGGCGTGTATAATCTAACAATTCGCACTTGGCCAGCGCGGTGGACCATGGCCTAACACTCTCTCACTCTAAGAGAAGACTCGTGCCCAGCAGTGCCACAATAATGGGTTGATTTTATTAGTGACAAGAAAACTAAATTAGCTTTGTAATATTTTTTTTTAATTTAAATATATGCCACCATAAAAAAGAGCACTTTCTAAATATAAAGTCAACATTCATTTTAAGTTATAACTATCCAACCTTATAAACCAGCGTCATGCTAAGTGTGTTAAGTGTTAGTGAAGCATAATAAAACTTACTTGACGTACAGCACTTTCAGCATCATCGCCTTCCACTTCCTCCTCCTCCACGCCACCTTCAACCTCTTGCTCCTCCTCCATGTCTTCGTCGTCTTCTTCTCCTTCCTATTTGAACAGTAATATTTAGATAAATGAAAAATCTAATATTGAAGAATGATAGGCTGATTGTTCGAGATTCGGCCTCTGAATCTGTGTATCTATAGTTCGATCAAATGCACATAATTTTGATTTGTCAATGTAATGTGTGTATTAGAATTTCTTTAACAATTGCTTTGTGACGAATAACATCGTAAGAAAAACCTAAATGCCAGAGATCTTTAAAAAAAAATCGTGTGAAGTATCAATCAAGCAATCAGTAGGTACTTCACCAGCATGCCGGTCTTTGACATGACCCTCTCGCTTTGTAATATCTGTGTCCAGCCCGGACAGTAAACAGTGGAACTCAAGTAAACCTTTGCTTTACCTTTGAAGTTATTAATAGTTCTGCACCTGAAGCTATCTATATTTTTAACCTAGTAGAATTTTATTTATTGCCTGATAATTATAAAAGAGAATTACCTTAATTAAAATGACAAAAATACAAAAGTGGATGGGCATAATAATAATAATTATTATTATTAATAAGATGTCAAACTATTATTATTGATACGGGTTGCGTCGCATCTTCAGAAAAACTACAAGTATAACAAAGCATGGGAACGGACTAACCCGGTACATGGTGCCAGAACAGCGCTCGTCGTCTTCCTCCGAGTCGACCACGATGACGCCTTCGTCGTCTTGGTCGCAACGTGATGATGTCGGCACCTGGTACTCCACCTCCACTGATCTCTCGAAGCCCTGCTTTAATGATAAAAGCTATAATGGCTATGGATTTGCTGATGGTGTTATTATTAATATATCTATTATTGCATTGGTATTGTTGATAACATTTCATCGTGGTATACAAATTAAAATAATCAGGGAAACTCTAATTTAGTTATTTTGTTTTTGTATATTTAATTCATAGTGTGTTAGTCATTGCGAAAAATTATAAATAAGTTTACATATATACATTTCTTCGTTGTGTGACCACTTAGCTAAAACAGTAGTCAAATTTTAATAAGCGTACAATAACACATATATACTTCAAACATTCAATATCGCATATTTTGAAAAGCATGTACCTGCACACGAGTTCTCTTCGCCGTGACCGGTCGCGGTTGCAGGCGACGTTTGTTCGGGCGGGATTCGGGCGGTGCGTGCGACGTGCTCACTCCTGGCGCGGTGTGCGACGTGCTCACTCCGGGCGCCGCGTTGGACGTGCTCACTCCCGGCGCCACGTTAGATGTGCTCACTCCGGGCGCGGCGTGAGAGGTGCTCACCCCGGGTGCCGCGTTCGAAGTGCTCACCCCGGGCGCCGCGTGTGAAGTGCTCACCCCGGGTGTGGTGTGCGATGTGCTCACGCCACTAGATGCTTGCACGATTGCCGCCGAAGCTGATGTTGGGGCAGAGCTTACTGAGCCTGCGTTCACATAAATAACACATTTTTTACCAATTTCAGTAAAATTTGGTTCTAACTTTACTGATGTCACATATATGTATAGAATAGTTATCAACAGTTTACGCGTAGATACTTCATACTCTATATTTTTTTCTTCTGATGAATTTTATTGAATTGATTAGCACACTAACTACTTCTACGACTGGCAACTCGGATATTTGAAATCGCATCGAAGCTGAAGTTTTATGGACTACATTAATGCATCCGCGTTTTTAGCTTTCAGTTGCATTAAGCCTTCAAAATCAGTTGCGACCCTCAAACCTGTACGTAGCGTTTCATCGCTTCTGACTTCCGAAAAGCACCTAGATCGTCAATGCTAAAAATAGCTAGTCAGCTGGGGCTCGTATAGGCGGTAATTAACTTTGAAAAGTGTGGGATCTGGATGTTATGGAGCTCCGTATCCAAAATAATTACATATCCGTAACCTTATCCGAAACCGGTATAATACAATTCCTATATCTGTATCCGTATTCAAAATTTCATATCCATAATATCCTTGGTGTATGTACGTACATTGGCCGGTAGCGGAGATGGGTTGTGCGGGTGCGGTGGGCGGCGCGGGGCTCGGCGCGGCGGGCGCTCCGGCCGCGGCGCTCGGCTGCTCGATGCGCGGCATCACCATCGCAACCGCCTGACGACATTTGCTCACAATGAAATAGGTGAATTCCGGTGCAAATTATAAACATTGGTTAGACTTAGCAACTATGTTACCGTAATTTTAGTTTACTTTTTAAGGAGTATCGATCAATTATATCTATAATAAATGTAGCTCATTTGGTACAACAATGACGTAAATTTATTGATACTATATAATATTATAAAACTGAAGAGTTTATTTGATAGGATGAACGCGCTAATCACAAAAACTACTGGTTCAAATTGAAAAAATATTTTTGTGTCGAATTTTTGTTTGAATTTGTGTGTCCGTCTTTAGGCTATATAATATGACGTTAAGTTTGTATGTTTTTTCTTATGTAGTGGCGGATGAAACCGCGGGACACAGCTAGTTAGTAATACGCATTTGCGTTATTGTTGCACCAAAATTTATTCTTCCTTTCTTGTTTACATTTTTTTTTCAACATTTAAGATGATTTACTTCGTTGATCCTGATTAAACTCAAAAAAAAATGGTCTGCATCAATATTGGACTAAACTCGGTGCATAGTATTTGAAAAAGATGGAAAGAGGCGTAAGAGCTGTTATGACTATATCATGATATACGTATTGGATATGTATAATTAAATACCTGCTGTGGTGGTTGGGAATGTGAAGAAGGCTGGGCACTGCTATCACTAGACGCCGTACTACCCATGCCAGCTTCGCTTGTGTCCATATCCTATAATACACGAAGACTAATTGAAAAAAAAGCAATGTTTTAAAAATAATATCAGCCAAGTGCATGTTGGGGTTCTATACTACCATAAGACGTGTGTGTGTCAATTAGTATAAATTAAAAAAATCGAACAAACAAAGCGTTTTAAGAATCATGTTTTTTTTTGTAAGAGGAGAATCCTTTTTATTCTTAATCTTTAACTTTTAAAGAAAAGAGGAAAATGTTATTACTATTTTCCTACGTTTTTATAATATACAAGTAGCAAATGAGGATGCAGTCCGACTGGTGGTAAATGGCCTCTACCACCCACGAAAATATGTTTCAACCTGAAATAAGATTAGAGGCTTGCGCCAAATGCATTGCTACCCCTGAAAAGTAAATTTGAACACTTCAGATAAGTATCTCTTGTATTACACCCTCCAAAGCATCGCTTAACACTGCTGTAATCAGGCAGAAATAGATGTGATGGAAAGTTTGGTTTATTATATAGATTGCCTGTGTGGATTCCGGCGGTGCGGAGGATGCGAGCGCGGTGCGGGGCAGCGGTCGCGAGGACGACGCGGGCATGTACTCGGTGGAGTGGGCGTCGTGGGGCGCCGTGGGGCCGACCTGCGCCATCGGCCGGATCGACGCAAGCGGGGTCTCGCCGCCGCGACGACTCGCTGTCACGCTCTGTTGAGCTAATCCTACAACAGGTTTAGCTTCGTTTTCATCTACAGATAGACAGAGGGTTGAAGACACTGGCCGTGATATAATTAAAATTTTGTCAAACGTGACTAGTACATTTAAAACCTTTAAATGTGATGTAGCTTTCTCGTTTTCATGGGTGATACTAACCGAGGCCGGAGGGCGCCTGTGTTGACCATACTTATTTATGGATAATAGAAAATATTCGGATATAAAAGGCATTTCATCATATTGGTAGGGTATATATCATTAGTCAATTGTTTTTCATACTTATCCTCTGCTGCAATGATTTATTAATTAGTGTCAAGTGCACTCCAAGTTTCTTTTGTTACCTGTCGCACTCGTTTATCATAGCAAATTTAAATTTAAAACAAATACGTGTTTTGACTTACCAGCCATAGGTTTGATATTCGCAGTTGGAGGATCTGTTGTTGTCTTTTCGGTAGTGGTTTGTTGTTTCGATGCAGAGGCCTGACTGGCTAATTGTCTCTGAAGCATATTAACTTTTTGCATTAACGCTTCCACCTCTTTGTTCTTTTCGGCCTGGGCCTCTCCACGTTCCTTCTCTAAGCGCGAAAGTCGACCTTCGTATTGAGATTTTATAAGTGCCAGTCTCACATCTTGCTCATCTCGTGTAGTTTTTTCAATCGTCCCTATTTTACTACGCGACTCATCCAATTCACGACTTAATGAATTTTTCATCTCAGTCAGCTGAACTATTTTGTTTTTGGCTTGTTTGAGCACTTGTTTAGATTTCTCTTCTTTATCTGAACTGGCTGTCTTAATAGATTCTAGTTCTTGTTTTAGTTTCTCATTATTTAACTTCTCACTTTCTAACTGTGCCTGAACTTCAGCTAGTTGCTCCTCAATTTTTTTAGTGCTTTCAGCTAATGCTGCTCCAGCTGCCGCTGCTTCTCCTTCAGATTTCTTCTTGTCCTCTTCCATAGTTTTAACGAGTTCCTCATACTGTCCTTTGTACTTTTTAGCAATTTTTCTTATCTGCATTTCCTTGTTTCTAATATCATTAAGTGAAGCTTCTTTGTTAACTAGATCTTCTGTTACTCTGGTATTAGATTCAATGGCCGCATTGTATTCTGCTTTTAGTGTTGTTAATTCTTCCATAATACGCGCCATATCATCTTTGAGTGTTTGTAATTCTTCATTTAATTTTTTATTTTCTTCCATTAGCGTATTTTGCTGCCGTGATAATAGTGTATATTGTTCTTCTAATTTTATTTTCTCAACTTTAATAGCGCTTAGTTCTTCATTCGCCTTTTTAAGGTTTTCTTTCTCGTTTGTTAACATTTTCGCAAGTGTCTCTCTTTCGTTTTGCAATCGTTTCCAATCTTCGGGACTAGTTTTATTTGCACGTTCTACTAATGCATTAACTCTTGTTCTCCATCTTGCACAGTCAGCTTTCAATGAATTATTTTCCGATTGCAGTGTTTCATTTTTAGATGTTATGTCCGATATTCTATCCTGGAGTGGAGCTAACTGTTCTTCCAATGATTTTACACAAGAAGTTAACTCTTCTACACGGGCAGATAACGTGTCGCGTTCTTCTCTCAAAATTCTATTGCTGTCCGTTAAAGCATTTAATGTTTCTACTTTTCTCAAGAGATCCGATTGTTTAGAAACAGTCACCATACTCACTTCTGATCTTTCCCTTTCAGAGGCTAGAGTTAATTTTGCATCATCAAGTTGTTTCTCCGTTATCTCCAATTGAGATTTAAGACGCATCGTTTCAGCTTGTAAAATATCGAATTTAGCGATTGCTATATCTTTTTCTTTTCGTAAGAACTTAACGATTTGGAACAGCTGCTCTGAAGACTTCACTTCGTCTTCATTAATCGAAACATTGATATTAGATTCATTACCAGACTCATTCATACTTTCAGAATACGATCTAGATGCGTGCGATACGGAAAGCTGTGTCCCCAAGGCTTGAATTTGATCATGTAATACGGCGTTTTGATCATTCAAATCCTTAAGGCGCTGTGACAACTGCTCATTTTCGCTTGTGAGAATTTTTTCTCTTTCGATCCAAGATAATTTTTCGGACTCCATTTTTTCTATTGTATTATTTTTCAATGCTACTAAGTCATTCAATTGATTTTGAGTTCTTGTTAATTCCTCCTTGACTTGAGTCAATGTTTGGATATCTGAGGAATGTAATATCATTTCATGGGTATATTTTTCTTCAGCATTCTGAACCGCTTCTGATAATTTTGTTATTTCCTTACGCACACTTTCCAGTTCTGTTTGAGATTTATCATATTTGTCCAATGCATTCTTCAATTCTTCCTTGGCATTTTGTAATTCATTACGCAGTGTAGTATTAATGTTGGAGTATTCACCATTAGCTTGAAGAGATAACTCAGCCTCTAATTCCGAACATTTGTCCTCCAAGCGTTGTAATTTATTGATATAATCCTCAAGTTTAGTTTCGGCTTGAGCTTTATAATCCTCATATTCTTTATGCAAGATTTTTAATTCTTTCTCGGCGCCTTCAGATATATCACAGTACTGTTTTATATGTTCCTTGGCTGTGTTAAGTTGTTCTTGAAGAGATTTATTTTCACCTTCTCTATCAGACAATTTATTTTCGAGCTCTTTAATTTTCTTTATTGTATCAAGCGATCCATCGGTACTAGGAGAAAGCGCAACTTTTAGTTTTTTTACAAGTTCTTCGTTATTTTTCAACTTTTCAGCGAGATTATCTCGCAATTCGGTAATTTCTTTTCGCATTTCATCTGCCGCTTTCTTTTCTTCTAGCATACGAGATTTCGCGGTTTCTGTTTGACGTTCAAGGTGCGAAGTCAATTCCCTAAAGCGATCTTGCTCTTCTTGAAGTCTCCTGCGTAAGGCCGAGCATTCCCTTGTTGCTTCATCCAGTCTCGATTCAACTTTAGCACTATTCTCAGCTTCCACTCTTTCAAGGCTTGCTTTTATTAGTTCCAAATTCTTTAATAATATCGATTGACCCTGTCTTTCACGGTTCAATGACTCTTTTTCAGTTTGTAATCGTAATTCACAATCCTTAAGCAATTTGTTCTCTAGTTTCAAATTTTCTAACTGTATTTCGGCAGCAGCTAGTTTACTCTGAGCATTTAAAGCTTCATCTCGTAAATGTTGCAAAGAAACTTCATGTTTAGCAATTGTTGCATTATAAACTTTATTCTTTTCTTCTAAAGACGCAATTTGTTTTTTGTAAGTCGCTATATTCGTTTGCAAGATTTTAAGGCGTTCATTGTTATATTCTGAAGTTGAAGCACATTTACTATTAGCAGCTGTAAGCTTTGCAATCTCCTGTCTCATATTGTCTATTTGTTCAAACAACATTCTTTCATTTGTAACTTTTTCTTCCTTATAGGTCTTATATTCCTCTTTGAGGAGCTCCATTTGCTTTTCAAGTTCTTTATATTTGACCTCAAAGTTGGAAACAGGTGGTGTTGGTTTGGGTGACATTTCGGGTGTTTCCCCATCAAAAGATTCGTTTTTATCCATGCTAGATTCTAAAGAAGTTGACATTTCGTGTTTATTTTTCATGTGATCATGGTATAGTTTTTTAAACATATCCCTCTGCCTTATGAGGCCATTTACCATTTTTGTTTGTCTATCTTGAGCTTCTGTGAGCTCAGTTACTCTTTGTTTCAAACTTTCTATTTTATTTTGCATATCGCCACTTTCAAATTGTTCCTTATGACGTTCAAGTTCTTCTTGTTTCTCAGTTAATTCGCGAATCATTCGCAACAGCTTTTGATTATTGAATTGTAGCTGTTGTATATCAGCGAATGTTACAAGAGTTTTCGAAATTAATCTCGAAGAATCTAGATCAGAACTTGTTGTATTTGATGAAGTTTGTGCAGAATCATGATCGCCATTCACGAGTCCACCGCGAGTATGTTCAATTTCTTTTAGTAAAAAGCATACCTGCCGTCCCAAGTCTGCCAATTCTCCCTTTAATTTAGTATTTTCTCTTGTATAGTGATTTGCAATCTTTGAAGATTCATTGTAGTCATCTCTAAGGCGGTTACATTCAATTAAAAGCGAATCAATTTGTTGTGTTAAAGCTGAGTTACTTTCTAGAGCTTCCTCATATTCAGCTTTTTGTTTTTGTAACTGAGGCGCCTTTTCTTCTAACTCTTGAACTATTGAGTTAATTGTTACGTTAAGTCCTCTATTTTTTTCCTTCTCCTCACTTAATTCTTCCGTCACTTTAACCAACTGTGAATAAACTTGTGTTAATGACATGCCAGATTTTAGGAGTTTGCTAGCTGTAGCCGCAGATGGAGCTATGTCACTAAGAGCGACGTCGAGATTATGTGTGGCTGCGGCTTTTAATAAATCATTGGAATGTTCTAGTTCACCCTTAAGGGAGGATATGATATCATTCTTTTTTTCCAATAGCTCTTCATGATCTAATTCAGCTTGTTTATATTTTGTCTCAAGTTCCCCATATTTTTCAGTGGCTTCATTTAATAATTTTTGAAGCTCTGCTATTCCTTCAGTAAGTTCTGTAGTTTTTGCTTCGGCGTCATCATGCATTACCTTAAACAAATCGGCCAGTTTAGTTTTAGCATCAAGTTCTTTTTTGTAATTCTCAACCATTTTATTTTCTATATCTCTTTGTTCCAACAAACGTTGCGCTAAACTTTCAGCATGGTTGTTCAAATTTTTCTTGGTTTCATTAAGTTGTGTTATTGTTTCATTTGCGACATTTAATTCCTCTATTTTTTCAGCTAATTGAGTTTCTAGATTGACTGCTCTGCTGGTACTATTCAAGCGTACTGTTTGTAATTCAGAGGTAAGCCTATTCACTTCCTCAGTAAGGCTGTTAATCTGGGAATTTAATAAAACTCTCTCTTGATCTATCCGTTTTTCACGGTACTGAAGCGATAGTTCTTTGCTTTGAATTTCATCATTCAAAGCTAATGCTTCACATTTCGCATCAATAGCAGAACGCAACTGCTGTGACAAAGAAGCTTCATTAGCAGTCAACCTCTGAATTTCATCATCGCGCCTTTGTAATATTCGTGTCAAGTCATTTCTCTCATCAATGGCGGCATCCCTCGAACTCTTCAAGGATATGATTTCATTTTCTAGACGAGTGATTCTATCACGAGCTTTATCAAGTTCGGAATTTAATGTTCCTGTCTGTTTCTCAAGTTCTGTAATTGTTTCTTCAGCAACCAGTAACTTTTTTGCTGCTTCTTCATATTTAGATGTTAACTCAAGAATTGTAGTTTCAGATGTAGCTATTTTGTCACCTGTAAATATACACAAAAGTATTTATTTAATTATCAAAACAATAAGTAATTCGATAACAACAAAGTAGGAATGAGTAATGTGCTTAAAATAAACATAAGCAATTTATTAATTTAAATATGTTTATTTGGTTTTTCTTTTATTTCTACTGCTTTGGTGGCATGTCTTCAAAACATTGTATATATACAACATTATGATTGTTCCCTAATTTCTCATATTTTAAAATAGGAATTGAAGCTAATGCTAATGGGGTAAAAAATATGAATAATGATTGTTTTACATTAATATAGCAGGACAATTTGAAATTTCAATAGGCATAGAGTTTCAATTTCAATTCGATTTCTTTAAACTGACTTTATAGGTAAACATAATTTTACAAGTGTTAAATCTGTGGTAATTTAATCTCGATGAATATTCAATTAAAATAAACCCTAATTGTACATAAAATTAAATAGATAATGCAAGTACTACCATCTGTATGTAAACCAAGTGTAAATGTAAACCAGTATTTTCTACCTACTAACATGTCACAAAAATTTTTACTAACAGGAAGTCTATCTTGAACTAATCATAGCGTAGCAAATACAAGACAAAAAAAGTTACAATACTTTCTAATGTTATTTTTGAAGGAGCTATTCCAATAATTATATTTAAAAAATCTTATTCACTATTGTCCACTTTGATAACTTTAGAATACATATTATATATATTTTCTGTACACATTCATTCTATATACATTTATGCTATATATATTTGCTTTGCTCTCTCCCTTTGGCATCTGAAGTGTTGGGTGGTTTTAGTGAAAAATCGAGCATAATTGCATAAAAATTCAGTAGATTAGTGACAATATAAAATGTAAATTATTTTAATCAACGTTTTCAATAAGGTTTTCTGCAATCAATATTTTTGTATGTTTTGGTAACATCTGGTAGAGCCTCTGGTCCATGAAAGCATATATGAAAGGAGGAGACTGACATTTGCATCCTGCCCCACCTAACTTAACCTATTTAAATTTTAAAATTCGTTGAGGTGCAAGTAGGAAAACAACTAGTATGCAATAAGGTGCAACACTTTATAGGATTGTTTAGGTTAGGCACTGCAGTACCCTGCAAGTAAGTGTGTCCAATTCATGCAAATTCAGTAGTTAAATATACTTAAATAAGATTAACTACTTAAATGAATGGTAATAATTACCATTACCATTTACCTTAACGAATTTGATTAATACTTATGAATGATACTTTTTTAATGATTTGCTATAGCATTTATAAATTGTGTTATTTGTTTACCGAATGGGGTCTACTAATTTAATACCTGTAAGACCTATATTCACAAATCAAGAGTTGATTGATTTGATTGTGTGTGTCTACCAGTTCGCACTTGGCCAGCATGGTGGACTATGGTCAAAACTCTCTTGTTCTGGGAAAGACCCATGCCCAGCAATGGGACAATAATGGGTAGATGATGAAGCCACAATAATAGTAATAAAACATGTCTATGCCCTATGTATGCACAGCCAAGTTTTGTATGAATCGCCTAAGTAACACTAGCCAGTTCATAAAAAGTATTAAATACTGCTGTGGCTGATAGTACTTGAGCTATCAGGCTATGACATTATATTCTTTCATGTCATATCCAATGTTGTTGTGTATTACTATTATTGAAGGTGGTAGAACTCATTGTGGTTCGACTCCGAAAGCACCAACACCACACATATTTCTGGCTCATAACAGCAGTGTTATGTGCTGCTGTGTTCTGGTCTGAAGGGTGTAGTATTGGAGACATACCTATCTGAGGCATTCCAACTCAGTCCTCAGGGGTAGCAACGCATCTGTGGCTAACCTTCAGATGAAACTTTGAGCTCACCTAGGGTTGATTACAGATGTCCATGGGCAGCAGTAGACACGTACCATCACATGGACTACATGCTCATTTGCTACTTTCATACTATAAAAAAAAAAATGTATTCTGTTGTTACATAGCCTAAAACCAACAAATGATAAAGACACATGTAAATACTCATTTGTCAAATTATATTGAGTATTTAGAAGTTTTGCATGAGTAGTTGTGAAATTGTTTGTGTATATTACAAAAGCTTAATATTTGACTTAGTATTACCTTGAACCCAAATTACTTTGGATGATGAGTTTTAAAGATAAAGAGTGATGAAGAGATTTTTTTTCATAATATATGGAGAATGAATACTTGCCAAGTTAGTCCAGCTTTTTGATTACATTACTTTTATTGGTGACAACCATAATCCTAAATGTCATTTTAACCAAAGTGATCATAAATGTGAAAAAGAGGCCGATTTAAAGGGATTTCATGACTTCAATCATCTTTATGTCATAAGTTTACTGACAATAAGTTGTACGCAAGTAAACATAGTGCAAAGCAAGGGTAACCAGATAACAACAACAACAAACTGTAAAATACCAAAAAATACCAGTGATGGAGGCAGTCTAAAATCTATTTTTGGATTTTTTTTTTGGATAATGTTCACTTCATTTCATACACACTATTTCAGTTCATACACACCATTTAAAATTTTTAAGCATTTGGTTCAGCCCTGTGATGGAGACGGACAGTGGAGGCTCAGTAATAGGGTTCATTTTTAACATGCTTATGTTAGCTTTGGTCTTATCTATGTATCCATGTACAATCACGGGCATAACCATCTGACTATGCGCACATCAGCAAAAATTTCTGCCCCAAGAAAGAGTTCAATAATATCTATCTGTACGAGTGCAGCAAAAATATCTGACATTAACAGACAGCATAATCAAATGACATCAAAATAATGTGATAAAAATGTACATCAGATAATTGTGACTACCTGTCGGAACAAAATTGCCTGACTATTAAATCCAAAATAATAGGACCTGTCACGGAATTCTAATAAATGTGCTGTTTATTAGCAAGGAATCTTTGAATGTGATTTTTACCTTATAGGTACTTTCCAACCAAAACTGAACCTTCAGCTTCGGCCAAAATGAGCCAAACTTTTAGCCGAAGCAGGTTCTATATTGAATGAACTATAAGAAATACATGATACCACAATGAAGATGGTGAAGGACAAGGGTAAGTAAAAACTCCATTGTGGGCTTGTATCTCCAGTTGTATATGATATTTACATTATTTTAATTATTATCATTTTAGAAAAGTAGCAAAGTCAGTAATCAGCTCTAGAAATTATTTATATCCAAATAACTTATATCAACATAGATATCTACAAACGTTTAAATAAATTTTATTAATAAGCTTTTAGCCAATTAAAAACTGAATTTCTTTAGGGTTTTTTTAGCCTTCGGCCCAAAGTCCACCTTCGGTCAAACACTACTTTTAGGTTTGTATCCCTTACTAAAGAGTGATAGCATAATAGTTTGTAACACAGCCTCTAATTTCAAATAACAAACATGCACCAAAACCTTTGTATATGTATTTAAAAATTGATTATTTGCTAAAACGCTGAAAGAAAACATTGTGAGGTAACCTGCAATAATTTATTTCAGAAAAATCTAGAAAAATTGTAAGGAGTAAAATTTCATACATAAGTCTGTCAATTACACTGCCAGAATGGGGGGCTGCGGGCTAAATCCTTTTCACTCTGAGAGGAGATCCATCTCCAGCAGCAGGATAGTTGTAGACGATGATTATTCACCATCACAAGTAAAATTTAAGCTTTTAGAGTTTAAGCTGTTTTGTGAGCAGGTTCCAAGATTTAATTGACATGCGTAAACCGTGGGCTGTGTACACTTATTGAGTTACGAATATTTGTGAGTAAACTGTACAACAGTTTAGATTCAGTACTTTTCTCAAAATATTCCAAAATTAAAAAGAAACACAAGGAGGTACGTTAAATTTGTACCTACCGCGTTTTATAGTGACAAGCCTACAAACATGACGCGGTATTGGTATAAGTCTCGCACCTTTGGAGCTTGTAATACACATATACAATTTTATTCATTATGTATGTCATATTGTTATGACATTATCATTCAATAATAAGAAATAAGATGAACTAAAGGCCGGCCACTTACCGAGCTGGGATTTGCCAGTCTCATGCAGGGCTTTAGAAGTCAAGTATTCCTCAAATTTTTGGTCAATGTAAGTGTTGATTTTATCGGCAACTTCATTTGGTAAAGTGCCGATTTCTGTTTCAGATAGTACATTTTTAAGGTGATTTTTATTGCCGGCATCTGCAGTTTCTGCACTTGCGGCTTCCATCTTTGTCACAAATAAAAATGGAAGCCCAGAGGCTCATAGACTATAAAAGTTTTTTGTTTGCTCTCTGCTCATGCGCCATACAGATAACAAATTAATCAAAGAGTCTAACATCCGATATTGTATCTCTGTGGGTATTCGTCAGAATTCACAACAAATTATATAATGGGTTGTCCACATTACCCGATTTCATCGGCCGATTAAGTAGGCGATTGAATTGCCAACGATCGATTAGCCTTCAATTTGCTCCAATTTTCGATTACACCATTTAACTTGAATGCCGAT
Source organism: Cecropterus lyciades (assembly GCA_002930495.1). NCBI lineage: Eukaryota > Metazoa > Arthropoda > Insecta > Lepidoptera > Hesperiidae > Cecropterus > Cecropterus lyciades. Next base: position 1,968,135 of record MOOZ01000348.1, read on the forward strand.
CTAATCAATTGCACATGTAATTGTATAGGTGTGAATATCCCAAAATTAAAAGAATATCACTAAATGTTAGGTAGAACGGTGGTTTGGATTAGAGAAGTTCAAATTTGCCTAATCATAATTTGAAGAACCCACCAGAAAAGGCAAGACAATATCAGCCGAGTCACTCTATAAACGGATGAATAATATCGGATGAATCGTATTAACGGATGACAAATTATCTTATTTAGGTGTAATATTACAATTGCAAATAATATGTAAATTTGATATGTTTATACATGTCATGTTAGATGAGTGGAGAATTTAAAAATTACAATTAATATAATTACAAGGCTGTACATGGGAATCAACCTTTGATAGTATCTTATTGTATTGGTGTGTTTAAAAAAACAATTTTGTCATATTTTGTTGAAGAAATGGATTCGATCGAGGAGGAGCAATGTTTACATCAATGTGAAAGCTATATTCAAAGCCATAATGTTCAATTGTTATTAAAAGATTGCATCGTCCAACTTTGTTTAAATAAACCTGAGAATCCCGTTATATTTTTGCGGCAATATTTTCAGAAATTGGAGCGAGTAAGTTGAACTAATGGTTGTCAAAAATTATGTCGAAACTATGATCATGGACGTCCTATAAAACTATAATTTTAGGTTTATGATGTCCACGATAAAAATATTACATGCGAGTTTGTGTAGTACCCATAACATCCAATCCAGTTACTCTTTTACTCGAGGCAGACCAAAATAGAATCAGGAATGAGCATTCTTGCGGAGTGATCAGTATATTTATGGCATACGCTATAAATATTGTGTTAAAACTATTTTTAATAACTACGTAATTTTAAATGACCATCGGACGCGCTATCGTTTTGCGGAGAATCCTCATCTGCTTCGAATCATTTTAAAATTGTAATTGTTACAAAATCTAAACTTATTTGTACCACATTTAACACAAACTTATTTGTTATTGGTGTTTATCCAGATGGGGGTGAGAATCAGATTGAAAATATGCTAAATCTTATAATAACTATATTAAACATTTATTTTTTAATATAAGCTTAATTATAGACTCTAAATATTAACCAAATATTTTTTGTTTTATATTTTAAAATGACTCACTAAACTATAATAAGATTGTATCATAGGATTCGCAAAAGATGCAATTTAACCAAGTGAATTCCTGTGTTTTGAATTTATATGGACCAATAATGTTCATACAGTGTTTTGATCTTACTTCTACAAAAAAGCTATTTGTATAGAAGATTTAAGAAGTGGGATTACATGATGTATTAGGATACATAGATTAATTAAAAAGTAACATTTTTCAGTAACAAGTATGATCTATTTGTTATACAAATCTGCTTACTAACATCAACACTAGTAATAAACTACACAAAGTAGAAGCAATTCATGTAATTTTTATTTTATGCATTATTGATCATAATTATGCATAAAATCATATAACTAGTTAAATTGTTAAAAATTAAAAAAAAAATGACTGCTTAAAAAAAATTATTTTTTCATAGTAATATATTTAATTTTGCGCTTTATATGAGTTTTTGTCAAAATAGTCAAATAGTAGAAGTATTATATTATATATATTTTTAGAATGGTCTATTTACTAGCTTTTATTTGATATCCATATTGTTGTGATAATAAAAAAGTTTTCCCTCCCTCCCCTTCTTCTAGTATTTGTAGGCGCCATTACTAAAAATCATATAGCCTATGTAACTTTCCAAACAGAAGATTTGAATGATATACTGATATATATATATGACGTCACAATCCATCAAGCCGTTTGGGCTCTAGCGTGTGCCATAGAAATGCACATAGATACAAACAAATGTACATATATATATTAAAAACATTACCCTCCTGACGAAGTCGGGTAATAAAAACAGAACTGTCATTTTTACTATATGTAAGATTTTATGCATTTGTGTCTATATAATGCATATATTTGCAAAATAAAAAATAGTTTAGAGGAGTGAGAATATGTAATAAGTCTGTGTGTTTGAAATTGCATAAAACCAAAACCAGTAAACAAAATTTAAAAGTTTTAAATTAAGATAAAGTTAAGATAATCCATACCTTGAGGTAACCTTTATTCTTCATTTCGTTAAAGTACACTTACACTATTAAAATAATTCACAATTAGCTTTCTTTTTTAACATGGGTGGGAGCAGTCACAACCTCGTTATAACGGGCTACAGCTAGTTTTAAATATATTTAGGTATCAAATGAACTATTTAATAATTATGTACCTAAATATATAAAATATCAAACTATCAACACTTATTCACTAAATATAAATGAATCAATATAAACATTCAATACTTTGCTCAAGTTTATAATTGAATTTAAAATATTACTTATGTTTCTATTCAAATATTTCTCTATATCTTTCTGCAAAATATATGATTGTGGGTATTGTTATAGGATCAAGTGAAAGCAGCGCAGGCAGCGGCAGCGACGTCGGAGGGCGAGGCAGATGGGGAGCTGTCGCCGCTCCCCGTGCTGGGCGGGCAGCTGCCGCGACGTCGCGGGGGCATCAGTGCCGAGCCTGTCACTGAAGAAGATGCCACCAGCTATGTTAAAAAGGTAAGCAACAGTGGCGTAGCGTAACTGAGCCGCGAAAAGGTTATATGATTTGACTAAATATTACCGCTAGAGGAGGGGTCGGCAAGTAGTTAAAGTGGGCTCCGCATATTGTTTGAAAGTTAAAAAAATCCACGTGCCTTTCAAACGTTTGAATATAGGGCTAGTTCTATAAAATTTTGTTATTTATGTAGCTATAGGAAACTTGGTTGTCCCAAGTTCGACCTTCCGTGGTCCGCCTCTTCCCGATCGCCGCTCAAGTCGTCGAAAACTGTCCTTATAGACAAGAGAGAAAAAAAACATAAACTAACATTATGTCTGAAATAATTCAGCAAAAACAAAAAAAAAATAGCAGTCCGTCGAATATTCCAAATAAACTAAAACTGCTATAAATAGTAACATTTTGATGTTTAGCGGCTCATTTAGTGTAGGTGCACTAAATGAGCCGCTAAACATCAGCATTGACCCTGAAATTGGGCTTACAGTTGAGTTTCAACTTACAGACTGTTGCAAACACTTTAAAATAGTGTTCAGAATGTAGATTTAATAACAATGCGATCTTGTATGAAAGCCATTGCATGATACACATGTACACAAGAAAAATTGACATCAATGGAGCGCAAGTTTTCAATGGTAGGAAGCGCCGATCTATGAAGAAAAAGAAATCTTGGTCATAGTTTTCCCTTAAAAACGTGAAGGTATGACAATATCAATTCATGTAAATTTTTTCTACTTTATTCAAGGTGGTACCTAAAGACTACAAGACGATGGGTGCTTTATCGCGCGCGATCGCCTCGAATGTATTGTTCACTCATCTAGATGAGTCGGAACGCGCTGATATGTTCGACGCTATGTTCCCCGTACAATGCTTGCAAGGAGAAACTGTCATCAGACAAGGGGATGAAGGAGACAACTTTTACATTGTTGATTCTGGTGAAGTTGAGGTGCGTATATTTATTTGTAGGCTCATTTAATGTACTAAGCATATGAAATTCAAAGATGCACATAAGGCACATAAGGTTTTTTTTATAAATATAAAAGTAGGAAACTATCATGATATTACTACTGATAAGATGCAACATCTTGTTGAAGTGTCTTTCACTTATCCTCTCCAACCAGTACATGGTAGTGCTTAACAATGACACTGGTGTTACTAGGCAGAAAATAGGTTTTAATGGTTGTGCCTCATAAAAGGTTTCACAGGTATTATTCATGAAATTGATGTAGTAATGGACAATACAGTCCATCTCATGGTGAGTGGTCAATGTCACTCATGAATCTGTAACCAACCCTATATACAGCAAGTGTCTTACCTGCAGTCAATCTTAGATGCGTTGCTGCACATGTTTAGGACTCAATTCCTGATCAGATGCGGGTACATATCTCAATGATAAATTTAGATTTCTGTTTTGGGGTTTAGTCATTGTGTATGTCCATGGCACCCATGACACAGGAATGTAACCTATTGTGCTATGAGTGTAGAGAGCGTTATTTATGTATTATTTATCATTGCCAGGTATTAGTGAACGGGGAACATGTAACGACGATCGGCGAGGGCGGTAGTTTCGGCGAACTGGCGCTCATATACGGCACCCCGCGAGCCGCTACTGTACGAGCTCGTACGCCGCTCAAGCTGTGGGGGTTAGACCGTGACTCCTATCGCCGCATTCTCATGGGCTCCACTATACGGAAGCGAAGAATGTACGACGAATTCCTGTCTCGCGTTTCGATACTGGGTACGATTCCATCAAACTGTTCATATTGAACTAGCTTATTCCCGCGGGTTCGCTCGCTTCTGTCACGTTAATACGGTAATGAGTATCCTGTGTGTTAATTCAGTAACTAGTGTTAATTCGTAAACTATCTGTGTGCTAAATTTCAGTGAAATCAGACCAGTAGTTTATGCGTGAAAGAGAAACAACCATACATACATCCTCACAAACTTTCGCCTTTATAACGTTAGTAAGATATGTAAAGAAATGAAAGAAGCATTCTGCAGCAACAACTACCTTTTTTGCTGCTTTTCTGCTTTTTTTGCCTGCATTCTATATAATTTTTTTTTTAATCTTTCTGAATTAGCAAATGAGCATTCAGTCCACCTGATGGTAAGTGGTTACTGCCGTCCATGGACATCTGTAAGCAACTTCATATAGAACAGGGGTTCTATCTGAACTCAATCACAGATGCGTTGCTACTCCCGAGGATGGTCGCCGCATATAAAAGTGAGCCGGTAACCACACCCTTCCAACGAAACGCAAGCACGGCATCACGCTAGAAATAGGTGTGGCGGTGGCCACCTTAAATTTTTTCTTTATACAATCACACCAGTTCACTAATTCACAATACAAAGTAGGTACTACCAAACAAAAAATTATGTTGGTTGTTATCAATCGACATTCTTTATTTAGTTTATACAAAACTTTTGTTTGTTTATTCTTTCAACTGTTTCATCTTTGTCTATGTTTATAATTTACGTATGAATATCAGAACTTGTATATCCCATTCATTTAATGGGCTACTTTTGGAAATGTTTGACGCATTTATGACTAGTTACTTGGGGATTCATTTTAATTTATTTTTACTTGAAAATAACTGGTTTCTGGCTAAAACATCAACAGTGTTTAATATAATGCAGATGGTATATAAGATTATAATTTGAGGAATAATTCGATATCATGTCAAAATAAGTTTTAATAAAGAAATAAACAATACTAAAATACATGAAGTCTCATCAAGATTATCTGATGACAAAAGTTTATATTTCAGAGAGTCTAGAAAAATGGGAGCGCCTGACTGTAGCAGATGCACTAGAGCCTGTATCGTTCAACGATGGCGAGATAATAGTGCGCCAGGGAGAGCCCGGAAACGACTTCTATATCATAGTAGAAGGTAATTGCAAAGAAACATATCAAGTAAATTATATACATATTTTTTACAATGCGCTGCTTTGCGTCATCTTGAGAATTGACATACAGTAGTGACTAGGCAGGTTAAGCCATGTTAGAATCAAGGAATCGGGGCGTTCTGAACAGATCTCAGATGACCTCCTTCTGCTTATATACAGAAACATAATGACATTGTCTACAAAGTACCTCAGAAGAATATGAAAATAAAAGATTATTAATCAGCCTGTTTATAAAAGTTTAAGGGTACTAAAATATATATTTTTTTAATTAAAGTAGTAAGGTCGACATACTTATTTGAGGCATTCCAACTTAATCCTTAAGGGCAACATCGCATCTGTAGCTAACCTCGCATAGGTTTTTTTTCTGGGGTTGTCCACCGATGTCTATGGGCGGCAGTGGATGCTCACCGTTAGGTTGACTTTATGCTCGTTTGATAAAAAAAGAGTTGAAATGAATATAATAAAAATTATCGACAATAACATTGTGATGTGAGCAGGCACTGCGGTGGTGCTGCAGCAGCGCGGCGGCGGCGGCGAGGAGAGCGCGGTGGAGGTGGGCCGCCTCGGGCCGTCCGACTACTTCGGCGAGATCGCGCTGCTGCTGGACCGGCCGCGCGCCGCCACCGTGCGCGCCGCCGGACCGCTCAAGTGCGTCAAGCTCGACCGCGCCAGGTACTGCCGCGTTGTACACCGTATATCCATTACTACTACTACTATGGCAGACTAAATGCATACTGCTTTACACCCTGTATCACTTATTATACTAAAACGTAGGACGTAGTGTAGGAAGCCCGCCGGCCCGTTTAAGTGCGCCAAGCTCGACCACGCCAGTCGACAGCGGTCGGTTTTAAACTAATATTATCACGGAATTGATACATTTTAATACGTTACGGGTTACTCACTATATGCGGTTGTTTTTATTGATTTAAGGATAGGTCTCCACCAAACAAAGGTTAATTCATTAAGGAAGCATATAAATCCCCAGTTGTGAAGAATCTTAAAGTAATTAATAAACGTTCCCCACAGGTGTGATTGCTTTTCTTTAATTTTTTTTTTTATTATTATTGGGCCAATAAAATTGAATAGCCTTTCTGCTTTTTTTGCTGCCTGTTAACATGTCATCTCTTTTCAAAGAATTTAATATTTCAATCCCTCCATGTATTTTCATTCTTTTGAGGCTTTGTCATACTCAATATTTATGTATCCACTTTTTATTTAAAATAATACATATAGCCTGCATAATATCATCGTCATTCGAAGAAATGTAGCCAACAAACGCCGGTGGAAACAGCTAGTTGTCAACTAAAATGTTTCTTAATATGCTGGCGATTTTTATCCACTCGGTGGTGACGTAGTTGAAACAAAAATTGGTATCATTTCGGAGAGTTAGAAACAAAAGTTGCCAACAATTTTGGTGGATACGCACCTTTAAATTGACGGTTAATGGCGTTTCGCTGTGACCACGATCCAGGTAACTGGATCAAAATATCGTTCATTTATAGTGTGGAAGTAACGAGCCTGCAGCCCACCTGATGGTAAATGACTACTGCCGCCCATGGACATCTGTAATCGACACTAGGTAAGATCAAAGTCTCACCTAAGGTTAGTCCTCAGGGGTAGCAACGCATCTGGCGTAACGCAACACAACTTCCGAGGACTAAGATGGCCGCCTCATATGAAAGTGAGTCGGCAACCACAACCACTGAGCTACATACTCATTTACTACATACTACATATTACTACATGCTTATTTCCATATTTTCTTTTCAGATTTGAAAGAGTGCTGGGCCTGTGCGCTGACATTTTGAAACGCAACATAGCTCAGTATAATAGTTTTGTTTCTCTTTCTGTATAACAGTTTAAATGACATCTGATTTTGAAAATATTCAATAGAAGTTTTCTCATTGATGTTCAAACACCATTCGGAATTATACTGCCAACCATATAATTACGTTTACATTTTTAAGAATAGGTACTAAATAGCTGCAGAGCACAATTGTCTGTTTTTGTATATACACGAAAATTGCATTATTATTAAATAATTTATTATTATAAACACATTGGTACCTTAGCAAATAGCCTATGTAAATGATAGATAATAAATGAAAGAACTCTAATAATCAGTTTGTAGATTGTGAAATGAATATTTACGACTACGTAACTTGTACTTAACTCGTAAGTCTTTGAACAAACTAATGCAACCCGTGCATATGATATCCAATGAATAGGATGTCCAATGAACACAGCTTTTCCCATGTGAATAAGTTAACGCATTACTATTTAGTTTATAATAAACGTTTGCTAACAGACAACTGAAAATACTGTAAAAATATAACATTAGAATGATTATGAAATGTGGCCCATGCAACAGTAACCAACTAACATTAATTGAAGATTTTCACTTAGAATATTTTAAACTTTTAATTTGTCACGTAACTAGACAATTACTTTCGAATATTTTAAATATGATTTGTATTTGTAGTACCAATACAAGTACATGCTGATTATTTTGGTTTGTATGAAGATATGAAAGAATAAACGGCATTTTATTCATGGCTTTTTTCCATGGAAGAAAGTTTCCATTCTAAGAATTAGGATATGTTAATGTGGCATATGCTGTCATGTTTATGTAATGTTTCTTGAATTAAGCAATAATATTGTTATTGGAGTGAGTTTTGTTGTTAATATTTGTAAAATACATTAAATTATTGTAAAAAATGTGCTATATTCATTTAGTAAAACCGGTTTCGTATTAATTGAAGGTAAGTAAGGTATATTATAATATTTCTTTTTATATGAGGTAATCCAATGTAAGGCGAGACCATATCAAAACATGAAATAACACATATTGCCTGCTTAAATTCTAGGTTATTTGGAAATCAATACAAAATTCAGCAATTATATGCAAAAAAAAATGTTACTGTTTAAAATTAAAATATACTAATCAAAAAATTTATAATAAAATATTGTACATATAATAAATAAGAATGCAGATAAAGGCCAGATGACATTAAAATAAAAGTTATGATTACGTCACTAAAAACTTATAATTTCATGAATAAATAATATTACATTTTCATTTGAATTATTTGTTGTGTTGCTATTTTTATTAAACCATAGAAGTCTTCACCGATATGTGACCTCCAAAATTTACATCTGCCCCAAACTAACGCTGGATAATTTGGTGAAGATATTCCTTGAAATATTCTTGCAATGCTCCGGCCAGTAAATTTACAATCTTTGTATGTAGAAATTAATGTGCGTACATCTGATATTACATTTTCGACGTCAAGAGGGCGTTCTTGCAACTTAATATTTTCTGGTAAATTATCCTGCCTACCGAAATAACTATTTATAATAGATTTAAGTATATTTGATTTTTCCAGAAGAAATTCCTCCGAAAATATGATGTTTTCAAAAGAATAATTGCCATGATCATGAAAAGCTTTATTGATTTCTTCTAATTGATACAGCATTACTTTTTCTTGTGTCTGAACTAAATTATGAAGATCATCTAAAATAGAATCTAGTTCTGAAGGATTTAGGTCACCCTGAGCTTTTATTTTGAATCCCAATGTATTAAATTCTACTTTTAAATGAGATCTTTTGGACCTGCCATCCTCATTTATCCATTCGAGATTTTTCAATTGATATTTTGTAATACCACTTTCCCAACCAATTGCAGCAGCCACTTCAATGACATTGAATTCAAACACACTAGTTTTTGTTATACTAGGATCTTTTTTACTTTCTAATAAATATGCCATAGCAAGAGGAGCACATTTTTTGGCAGCTTCAAGTATTTTTGTTGGTCCACCATATGATGATATTTTGCACATAGTGTATGCATTGTTTAGAACTTTAATATATTTTTTTGGATGAAGTTCAATATAACATAACAATGTGGCTATATTTTCGGATGGTATATCTAATTCTTCAACAGTTGCATCAATTGGTATACCAACTTCATGTCCTTTACATCTTTCTAAATTTTGTTTATTTGATTCATGGCTGTGAGGTACACATTTGCATGGAATAAAAACTTTTTGTAGTAACCTCCTTATCATAGGCCTGTCAATTGAATTTGCATGAATGTGTTTCAGTAATTCATTTTTATCGCTGCTGTTGTTACTTAAAAATACATGGCAGTATGCTGCTTTGCCATCACGGCCAGCTCTACCTACTTCTTGAACATATGACTCGAAACTTGGTGGCATGTTGTAATGTATAATACATCTTATGTCAGATTTGTTAATTCCCATACCAAAAGCAACAGTTGCAACAATAATCTTCAAAGTTCCATCCATAAAATGTTTCTGTATTTTCTTTCTCTGAGCAGCAGACATGCCAGCATGATAAGCTTCAGCAACATATGACATCCTTTTACGTTTCTTACTATTTTGCTCCATATTTATTTTTCCTGGCTCTGATAGACATGAACGCAAGATTGCTGCTACTCTTTCACATTCATTTCTTCTAATACAATAGACAATAATTGAACTATACGAAGAAATTCTTTCTGAACAAAGAAAAGAGACCAAAGCTCTGTCCTTATCTTTTTCTAATGATACTGAGAGGTATAGATTACTGGGGAGAGCTGGGTTAGTTATAACACCATTTAAAGCATCAGGGACATTTATGTGATCAATTATGCTACTTATTGTTGTCTGGCTAGCTGTAGCTGTTAGCCCCAATATACATTTTACCTTTAATTTTTCTCGTAAAACTCTACAAATCATTAAGTAGCTGGGTCTAAAATTATGACTCCATTGTGAAACACAATGAGCTTCATCAATACAAGCAAATGCAATTGGTGGCAACATTTTAAATAATCCTGAAAATCCGCTTGATGTATCTCCTGATATTAATGCTTCTGGTGATATAAGAAGTATATTTATGTCACCATTTTTAATCAATTCTATAATTTTACGACGTTGTGTTGGCGCCTGATTAGTGTGTAAGCAACCAGCTCGTAAAAATTCAGGCATGCTTAAGACTTGATCTTCCATTAGAGAAACAAGTGGTGATATAACAAGTGTTATACATTTGTAATTCTGACTATAGATGTATGCTGGTAACTGGTAACATAAAGATTTTCCCCCTCCAGTGGATAATATTAGTAATGTTGACATGCCACACAGAATTCTTTTTATAGCTTGTTCTTGTCCAGGACGGAAAGCATCATGACCAAACAGTTTTAGAGCTTTATATAGGTCTTCTGAGTTACTATTTTGGAAATCAGAGAATACTGGTTTGATCGCATCAGCATCACCAGAACTTGAAGTTTCTGCTAACATATTTAAAAAATAATCAGGTACTTGTGTAGATTCATAAATACATTCACTGAGTTGGTCTTCTATTACTGGGGTTTTACTTTCAGCACTGACAAGCTTTTGCATGTCCTCTAAAGTTGGTATATTGCTCGCTTCACACTCTTCTAAAGGCAATAAAGCATTTTCCTTATGAGCTGTACAGTAACGAGCCATGTGCCCAGTAGAATTACATTTGAAACATGTGATTTTCCCACCTTGTGGGAACTCCATGCCTCCATGCAAAGCTTTCTTATCTTTCCACAGTTGCTTTTTGTATTTAGAATAATTAATACCTTTCTTTCCTCTAACAAAAACCTTTTTCTCAATATTGATTTTTACAAAGTTTTCATTAATAGTGCCATTTTTAAGCTTCACTTGTAGTTTAGCATCATCTGATACAATATCAATTTGTTGCTTACTCTTAATTGGTGATTTGATGGTGCTTAAGATATCAGTGACTTTTATGTGTCGTGGATTTACCTTTTCCTCCAAACCAAAGGGCAAATATTGATTTATATCAGGTTTTTCAAGCTCATTCCTATTGTCAGCTGATTTTTTTATATCAAGCTTCTTTGCAGGTTGCTTTCTACTTTTCATTCTTTTTTGTTTACTTTGTGGAATATTTGTTGGTAGGTCATTATTTTCAACAGGTACACTTTCAACAAAGTGACAGTTGTTACCAATATCCAATTTCCGTTTTTTAAGTGCTGGTTTTAATTTTGATAATGCAATGTTTTCATCCTCAGATTCACTATTTTCTACATAGTCACAAGGTTTATCAGGAATTGAAGTTATATTGATATTTGTTAAACCAAACCTTACCTCACTCACAGCTTTTTCTTTATGTAAATCAGACAATCCAGTTGCCCTTTCAACCCACTTGGTATTTATATTCCTAATAGTAGAAGATTGAATGCTTTCTATTGGTTTTCCAAAACTATTAAACAATGACGCACTTCCAAAACTTAAGTTGTTTTCCTCAGCTTTTTTTATTTGGTTTGAAAAGTTTATTTTTTCAACTACTGTATCATTGTTGGTGAATAAAGCTGAGTTGAAACTGGCATTATCACTGTTATCTTCTAAGAGACTATTATTTTCACGTTCTTGAGTAACTTTTGTATCAATCATTTTATTTTCTTGTAAGAATTGTGTTTGATTTTTGGGTATTGATAATTTTCTCGGATTTCTTATTGAAAATTTACTATTATGAAACAACTTTTTAGATAGATTTTCAGAAAACGGTGTTTGCGATACTATATTTTCTAATGGTTTCGGCGATAATAGTCTATCCAGCTCTTGCGCAGTCGGCAAAACAGGAATAGGAAGAGGTTGCTCTCGTAAGCCGGTGGAATCACTAATTTCTTGTGACACAAGGACAGGTTCTGGTGATTGAATTAAGTCTTCGTCAACATCACACATGAGTAATGAATTTTCAAGGGCTGTACTTTTCAACTGAAAATATTTTTTGTAAGCGTACTTTATGTTCGTCGGAGCTTCTTTTATGTCAAATTTGGACGGAGTTCGAGAATATTTTGTTTTAAAATCTTTTTCCCATGTTTTGACGATAAGTTTGCACTTGATATAAGCTTTGTCCTGTTTTATTGTTTCTATCAAGTCCATTTTAATGTAAAATTATTTATCTGATCAGTGAACACAATACTCTGCACTGTTACTTGCGAATTCCCGCGCAATGAAATGAATGTCAATGATGTTTTGTGACAGTGACATTGACAAGCTGATTCTATTTTTATTGTTCTTTCGGCATTGGCTTCTTGTCTATCAATCAACTGTAATTATAATTCAATTGTATGCTAAATAACTTTTTAACAAAAAATAAAAACCGACTTCTATGCTACAAAAAGAAAAAAATGAATATATATTATGTTGATTTTTTACATACACAGTACATAATCCCGATATCGGCACTCATATTGTTACATTACAACAAAGAATCTATGCCCTACGAATAAAAGAGCAAGTATAATAATTTATTTCTTAAAATTTAATGAACATTCAACCTAATTATGAAGCGGATGATGTTTGTAAATAGACGACTGGATATCTGCATTATGACCTATGTCAGCCTGTTGAAGCGGTCTTATTATAATATATTATTATAATTAGGCGATCGTCTAGGTACGCAATATGTATGCAATTACTGTTAATGGTATCGACCATTAACAGTAATTGCACACTAAAGACACACTATAAACTCCTGTTACGGGAGTGTCGGGAAAAGAATAGAAGCTACCGTATGTCCAGCCTGTCGACTAAAAGGGGGCTAGGGGGCCAGGGTTGCGAGCGGCAAGACTGCAGGAGTGACAAGAAGGACACCAAGGTCGTAGGCACCAGTAGTGTGGTGGATTTAAAGGTCCACTTGGGCGGAGGGTTAACTCGTCCATTCATCTTATACAGATTTTACACATCAACATTAAACATTGAAGGCAACGATTTATTTTTAAAGACCAATTTTTATACAAACGGTAAATTCAATTTCTGGCGCGAGCAGCACGATGCTACGCTAGTGTGCTAACAACTTTATATTTGGGTCATTTGGCCGATTAGCAAGGTGATTACTTCTACACCTTATACATAAAGTTTGTATTTTTTCACTGATCAACGTAATGGTTAGTAGATCTTATGTATCAAATAAATTGAATATTGATGTAAAACATGTGGCGAGACGACGAAACGCAAATCTGTAATTTCAAGCCTTCAAATTGTACGCTAATTATATAACATCGTCGAAGCCTAATGACATAAATTACTAAACCAAAGCAAAAATTACTTAACAAAACTAACAACGTATGTACTGACTTGTATTAGTGATATACTAATATGGTAAGGAATTTTTCAAGGTCACTTACAATTTACTTTTAAACTGTTTCTATAACAATGAGTCAAATAAAAAGTTCAATTAAATATTTTTCTTTTATTTCAAGCTATAACAATATAACAATTAGGTTTAGGGTTCGTGACTTGTCATAAAGTAAACTAACTAGTAAATTATCAGATAACATTACACGCTTTCGTACATTATACAAATTAAATGATAACAAAACTTACATTAGGTCTGACCGCACATTGGGAACTATTGCATGAGCGATATCCATTTAAGCACTATTTTGACGCTCAAGCCACTAAGTGATTGTTTCAAGCCTCTGTTTTGTCTCTCTGGCGTTCAATTTGTTTTTTTAAAGAAAGTCACTTGAGCTAGAGTTAATAAAGATTAGTGTCCGACCGAAGACAAATTTTTGGCCGAAGCCGAAGAAACTAAAACTTAAAACCTAAAGAAACTTAGTTCCAAGTTGGCTAAAAGCGCGAATTATAACGATTTAAAAATCTTTTCTATATAAAGATTAATGTTGATTGTATGTTAACGACTTCTAGAACTGATAATGAGCACAAAGGAGTGTGCGTTTATCCTCTGTGCTTCACATCTTTATCGCGGAGTCGTTAATTCTTTACAGTTCCTTCAATTTTGGCTCTTGCTAGAAAACTTCGGCCTAATTTTGCCGAAGCCGAAGGTTTTGTCGAAGGCGGTTTTTTTGGCCGGTGGCCGAAACTTCGGTGGGACACTAATAAACAGTGATACTGTCGATCATTTAGTCTAAGCAAATTTTTAACAACAAGATGCTATAATTATGTATTAGTTGTTCTAGCTATAGTTGCCAGTGCGCGCTTATCCTAACTGGGTATGAAAGGAGGTTTTTAAGATATCCATTTGCGATTACAATTACTTATCTATTGGCACTTATCTATACAAAATCCATCAAGTATACAAGTACTTTTAATTTGTTCATTCATTACGATCATTAAATGCCTTGTCAATTGATAATAAAAATAGAATTTATCTGTTTCTTTACTATTAACTTACATTATTAGGTACTATAAAAATACTATGATAAGAAATAAAAGCTGCATATAACATTATAACGATACTTTCATAGATACCAAAGGCGGATCCAAGGTGGGACTTAGCCTCCTTAAAATCAAAAGTTCACTTGTGTCAAGGCTCCAAACATTTATCCTGGATCCACGAAAGATGAAGACGAGAAGCTACTTTAAACATAAAAATATGCATGATAGGTATAACTCCATAAAAATAAACATTTATATGTACTTATGTGAAAACAAAACGATTGTCATACTCTATCTAATTTTCCAGTCCTTTTATTTAATTTACCTATAGTTCCCTTAGGATCTGGCGATAAGGTACTCCACTCAGTTAAAATGCACTGTTGGAATTTATAACTACCACAAGATACTTTGTCATTTAAATCCTTTTTAGGTATTACTATACATGAACCTAAAACGTCATAAAAGTCTTTACTTAAACTATCAATCCATTCAGTTAGATCACTATTAATTCTTTTGGTGTTTGCTTTAGCTAATTCTTGCAATAATAAACTATCTTCTTGACTAGGTTGAAATGCATGGGATTTTATAAATGTACTGTTTTTATATGATGTTTGAGATCCACTATGAATGAGTCTAGCTTCTTGTTGTGATAATTCTTTTCCAGAAAAGTATTCTAATGGTGATATCAAAAATTTAGTTTTTGCTATTGTAATGGACTGTTCAAAAATACCCACTTTCCAAATTCCTGGCAGTAAAGGCGACTTAAGATTAGGTTTTACAAAACTAGTTAGATTATTTTCATCTTTGTAAATAGTATTAACATCTGCTATTTTCCCTGTTGGGTCCATCCATATTATAGTAAAATTTACATTTTGTTTGTCAGTATGTGGAAGAAACTGATATATTAAAATTGGCTCTGAGAAAGGTCCTAAGATATTAGCCATGTTTCTGAACGTCATTTCCTTTTGATCATACTCTGAACTTACTTTAAATGTCTTTACATAGTCAATAAATTCATTATCTAAGTTATATTCTAAATGCTTTCTAGGCTTATACCAGGTTTCTATTAATACTTCTTCACCATGAATGGTAGCCTTATGTAAAATTAAGTTGCCTTTATAAATGTCCGCATATTTATACATATTGACTTCTATTATTTCACCAACATCTATTTTACAGTTTTTGTCAAGTAATATTTTCGAATTCTGTCGGGTGATACTTGCCGCGTGAGTTAGTACCAAATCATCTGTGCTTGCTGTCATATCGTTGATATCATAAATATTCTGCCAGTAACCTTCCAAATTATGTATTAAATAATGATCATTGAAACCAATCAGTTGCTCTACTCTTGTTATCACTTCTTGATTTATGATTGGTTCAAATTTTCTAGCAAAAAACAACTGTCGATTCTGAGTGTTTTGTATTCTGGGCCAATCTTCTGTGCGAAAATCATTAGGTGAACATCCACACCAATCGACAACATGTTTGTATTGACATTTGCAACCTAATTTTCGTTTCCAATTAGTCACATGTAAATTATTATCAACATATGTATCACAAAATTCGGAATTCCTCAGAGTAGTATGGAAGAATGATTCTGCAGGCAGCAATGTATGTTGAAACACAATATCCAAGCCTTGTAATAATTCGTCATGTTTCTCAACTACATAAGATACAAAAGCGGGGGACAATGCTATCCAGTCACTGCCACCATCAATTACTATGCCCTCTGGTAATTTCCTTTCACCAACACGCCACATGTGAGTGTCACATTCAATAAATGTCTTATCAAGACCTTGCTTCTTAATAAATCTCTGAACCTCCCGTCCATGTGACTTAACAAAATTATATCCTTTGTTAGCAGACAAGAACTTTTCTAGTTCCTCTAGTGATTTAATAGGAAAATCACTTTCACTTAAATTAATAACATAATCCCATTGCCAGTTCAATGCGAAGAAATCTTTCATTGATGTTAGCAGCATTGTGAGTAGTGATGCTCCACCCCAGATAGTAGAATACCGGGTTGTAGCTAGCTTTATGTTTGGGAATTGTTCCTCCAGCGCTGATAACTTACGATGAAGATAATCTTGTCTCTGAAATAAAATATTTAGCATGATTTTTATTTCTACAATATAACGTAAAGTTATTTTTATCATGTACATGATTAATATTGTGAGTGTATATGTTATTTTGAGCCTTTTGAGGCCTTTGAGGTACACTGCTGGGCCTATTAAGGAGGAATGTTTTGCTAGTTAATTTTACACAGGAAGTTACTGCTGTCCATCTTTTGGATTAGTTCCTAATTTATTGATCTGTTATTGATATCTGTGACTGTTATGCATATTGACAACCCACCTGGTGGAGCAGTCACCATACTACTGACATGCAGTGGACCAGACAGTCATTTGAATGATGAGTTTAGATTTGTTCTGGGTCTGGGTGTTTGTGTATTCGTCTTTGTGTCCATGGCACCCATGACACAGGAGAATATCCTAGTGTGGGGCTATAAGTGTAGAAAGTGTTTACATTTACATTTTCTAACATAAGTTCCATTCCACAAGTTTTAAAACAGTGCAGAATGTGAGCCTTACCTTGTCAACGTGTATATAAAAATAATGATTTGTTCTGTAGAGAGCATTTATAAGCCTATGCACTTGTCTTAAAGCTCGTCCATTTAATGTTAAAAGGAATACAATTTTAACTGATTCATTTACATCTTCCACTGCAGTTGGCACCTGAGGTAGAAATTCTGTAAAATATAGAAAACCATACATGTAATTTAATTTTTAAGTTATTTTTTAAATTATGTTTTTTTATGTAAAATTGAAATTAGAATGTGGGTGCTACATGAAATCAGTGACAGATATGTTGCTACTCCCAGGGACTAAGATCGTTGCCTTACTCTTCCACTGACATGCAGGAAATAGGTGCTAGATTACAAGAGAACTGTATTAGTCACAGGTGACTGAGATTTAACATTGTTATATCTAACTTTTTTTAACTAATAACTAAATTATTGATAACCCTAAGGACTAAGTTTGAATATCTCATTAATCTCTCTCTTACACCCTTGAAATCTGAACAAAGCTGCACTTAACTGTTGTTATAAAATGAAAGTAGTCTTTTAGAGTCAAACCACAAAAGGTTCTAGCACATTCAATATAAAACCTTTTTTTTTTGATATATTGTCAAATCAAAAAGAAGTATTAGGAATAA
>MOOZ01000348.1:2007055-2028420 GCA_002930495.1 Cecropterus lyciades
CAAGTACCACGCACCTACGATTCTGTTAGAATATTTAGTACCAATGTCCAATTGGTAAAATTAGTAAACATCTGCTTACTTCATTCTTGAATGACCTTGCCTAAACTATTTTTTGTTTTCGAGGGGGAAACCGACGTCGTGTTATGTGGAATTTTAACGGCACCAAACCCCCCCGGTGGCCGTCCTTGGCGCTGTGAAGAGAACTCCAGGATCTCCAACGGAACGCAACCGAAGTCCTCTGAGCGCTTGCCCCACCAGGCTCGACCCAGATGAGCCCCTTGGCTCACCGCACCGTCTGGACTTTACGACGGTATGCGACCACATATACCGCCGTACTTCTTCCCGGAGTCGCCAGGCTGGACGGTTCGAGCTCCCACTCTTGCCTTCCGCAACCCCAGAAGCCCCCTTTTAGTCGGCTCTTACGACAGGCAGTAGATACTGTAATTCCGTTGTCTATGCCTGCGGCCTCTCCTTCTCCGCGCGGGATCTGCGCGCTCTCTGGCTCGTTCGGCCTCCTCTTTCACGAGCATAACAGGGTCACAAAAGGCGACGCAGTTCTACGCCTTGCCTGAACGGGCCATCGCCGCAACCACAGCTTCTAAGGATAGGTCCGGTTCTACTTGTTGCACCAGGATCCGCCGCTCGGACTGCCACGCTGGACAGAGCTCAAGCGTGTGCTGCACTGAATCCTGGGCTTGCCTGCAATGGTAGCACTTCACTGTTACCTAATAGGCTAGGTATTCTGTGTAGATACTGCCGAAGCAGTCATGTCCGGTGAGTATCTGTGTCAGACGGTAAGTGAGGCGTCCTGTCCTCTTCAGCTATGTATTCTCTGAAGCTGACATTCAGCATTGCGCTGACAACTCGTTGGCGAACATCCCGTGGCTCTTGGAGCCGTTCACGTCGGTCTCTGAGGGCGAGTCAGCTGGCTCTTGTTCGAGCATTTTGCCCGTCTCAGGTTCAGTCCTCTGGCGGAGATCGCGGATCTTAAAAAAGATCTCTGCGTTCATGTCCGCCAGAATGTCCAGGGCTGCGCCAGGACTGTAGCCGCCATATACGATATCGTGTGGTACCTGTGTACGACTCTTATCGCGACCATATGCTGCGCGGCATTAATTTGGCCGCGTGGCGCCGGGAACCCGATAGTCTGTCTGCCCATACGGGCGCCCCGTAGAGCGCGATAGAGCGTACGACACTTGTGTAGAGACGACGAACTTCTTCCTTCAGTCCTCCGAGATTTGGTAGCAGATTGTGCAAGCACCCGCTATCTTGTGAATCCGGGGGACGAGACGGTCAAAATACTCGTTGAATTTCCAACGGCTATCCAGCACAAGCCTAAGGTATTTAAGTGTCTGCACACTTCGATATCCATACCACCTCAGTTTATTGGAACCATAGCACGCTACGCGAAGATCCAAACTACTTATTTTAGCAATAACGCGTGAACTGGGAGTGCCCAGTTCGGCCAATTTCGCTGTTTTGTTGATGGACTCGCCCTCTGTCAGCACCAGGGTATCGTCGGCGTAGCAGACGACAATGACTCTGCAGGAAGCGCTGTTCGCAGCACGGCATCGTATGCGAGGTTCCAGAGAAGCGGTCCCAAGACTGACCCCTGTGGAACCCCGCAGACGACGGCGCGCTCGTGGATTACCCCGTATCGACGTAGGTAAAGTTCCTATCCAACATATAAGTCATTATTACGCAAATAGCACCTGATGATATACTAAGGCCTCCCTTATCGCTTTCCAGGGCAGAGAGCTAAAGGTGTTGACTTAAATCAAAGCTAATTGCCAAGACTACTCTGCTTCTGGAAATGGCCTGTTCTGTGAGCGCTTGGACGCGAAGTACAGCGTCCACCGTCGCGCGCCCTCTTCGAAAACCGAACTGACAGTCGAACAGATCCGATCCAATGGACGCCAGGTGTCTGCTGATGCGAACAGCAATCGGATCATTGCTGTAAACCTTTTCTTCGAAAACCTTTTCTTCTTCGTTCAGCAGACAGATTCTCTTGTATGATGCAGGTGACTCAAGCCCAACCGGGAATTTCGTCACGGCCTGGGGCGGTATTTCTTGCAGCTAGTCGTTTCACTGCCCGTTCCAGTTCTGCCTCAGTAAGAGCTTGTTATTCGGACCATAGCGAGGAAATCAAAGGTCCTGTGCCAGCATCGGGGCCATTCGAAGGGAAAGGAAACAGGTTTTCCATGACTGCTGCGACAACGTCAGGATCAAGAGTCACCCTCAACGGTGGAACCCAGGGACGCACCTAGCCAAATACCATTTTGAAGGGACGTCCCCATGGGTCCCTGTCTAGCTCGCGCAAGAGTCCCGCCCGACTTCGACACTACTATCTGAGATAGCAAACTAAAATGTTAAGTTCCGGTACTCCCTGTACCTTTCCTCCTTCTCTTCGGCACTGGCTGTTCGGCGCCTACGAGCGCGGGTGTACATGCGTCGTGACTGCAGGCAGACCGCACGCAACTGCGCAATTTTTTTGGACCAGTATGCCGGATCTAACCCTTGGCATGGCAGTGTCACAGATCAAAGCCATATCTGCTTGGAGACGGGCCGCCTGCTCTTCGATGTTGGGAATCGTGTCGTCAACGGCGGAACATGACCAATCCACTACATGCGCAGCGGCCACTAGCTTGTCTCGACTGCTCTTTTTTAGAGCCCATCGCCGTGGGAAACCTTCGCCTTGACGGCTAGGTGCGGTGAATTGGGAGCTTTAGAGACACATCAAATAGTATGTGACGTTGGTCCCGTTGTTAAATGACCGTCAGAGGCAGTTGCCTACGAAAAGTCTACGATTGACTTTCCCTGCCAACGCACGCACGTGCTGACAGAGACCCAATTCAACAGGCGCAGGTCCAGACCTGCAGCCCACTCGAATACGAATTACCTCTGCCATTATCTATGGCGTTTTCCTAAATCCTGAAATGGCCATTAAAATCGCCTAGAACGAAAATGGGCCGGTGCAGGCAACCACGGATGCAGCTTTCCACTCGACCCGAAAACGACTCGTACTTTGACAGACTGAGTTGGGGGAGATGTAACACCCCAACACGGACATAGAACCCCACTCCGCTGCAACCAGACCCTGCTCTGAGTGGATCTTGGTGCATAGAGGGTTTCCTCTACTAACTACGCTACGAAATATTCAGCGTCATTCGCTTCGCGCTACATGCGTCAGCGTCGAAGGATAAAACAAACCGTAACAAGTTTTCGGTAATTTTCATAAATTAAAAACACATACTACCTCAAGTTATTCTGCAAGTCACTGAGATCTTACCTATACTTGGATGCTAAAATGCTGGCTGCATCACTGGATGTTTTCTTTGAATATAAATCATCTTTGAGATATTGTTGATTTGAATTGTCATTTAGCCATTTGAAATGCATATGGACGCATGGAACAAATCGAGCAGCCAATAGTGTCATTTGTGGGTCCAGGGACTCTTTGAGTGGAGTTGTGACTATAAACAAAAAATAATTAAAGAAGTACAGTCAAGTTGGGTAACTTTGAATTTCCTTGTAACTTTTAATAAAACTGGTTTCATACATCTATTTTTTTTTTCAGAAGAAGAGTTCAATGTTAAACATGATATAATCGAAATTCAAGGATTTTTGATTTACGAAATAATTCCGTTCAAACATGCCCAAAACGTAAGGTAACTTTGAATGCTCTCTAAAGCCCATTTTGTTTTAAAAAAATCTAAATACGGAAATAAATTTAGGTATAAAAGGACACTTATTATTTAACAACATATACAATAAAGTTATTCCATTCTTATGTTAAAAAAATCTGAGAAAATCATTTAAACTTACCCAACATGACGTTAATGCTAATTACATACATATATTACAATCACTTAATTTCAATTGTTGTGAGATAAATATCAATTTTAATTCTTCTTTTGTAATTTAGTATCAAAGTGAGTTATATCTCAAATGTAAAACAGAAAGTAACTTAATGGAATATAATAACAACTTACATATCCTAAAAGGTTCTTCGGGATGCTTTAAATATTCTTTTACAAAATTGGTGACATCTTCTATTGTGTTTGTAGGTGTAAACACACCTTGAAGTATAATATTGTCAGGAAATTGTATCCTTACAACGACATTTTTATACATACTCATCTTCTGTTGTGATGTCTGAAAATATATTTGACAGTGAAAGTACTTGTTTCAAAGATTTGAAATATTAATTTCAAGTATATTAATATTTCTTCTTAATTCCTATCGGAAATAATATGCGCAACAGGCCTGATTAATTTATGTTTATAAATGGAACAAAAACATAATACTCCATGCATTATTATCTTGCAAAACAATATGAATTAACATATTACTGTTATTACTAAAGATAGAGTAAAAGTAGAAAATTAATATGAAAACCTGTGCTTTAAGTTCCTCTCGCTTGTCTGCAGTAATTAAGGGTGTGTTTTCTAGTTCTATGCGCTTTTGCTGCAGTTCATGGTATATTTTTCGCACTTCTTCAATTGTCAAATCATAAAAATCGTCTGGAAGATCACTCACATCCTCTTCCACTACATCTGGTTGGATAAATACTATCGCTTTTTGTGTTCCTAGCTACAATTAAGATAAAAATTAAATAATTAATATAGTTATATCAATTACAGTCAAATTAAATTGCAAAAGACAAAAATTGTACAAACAAAAGTAACTTCATCTTCAATTTTTAACCGCCTTTCTAAATTTTCTTGGGTGTTGCATGGAACCACATTATTAGTATTACTGATATTAGTAACATTTTGGCTATTTCTTGGCTTTTCGTCTTGAACATGCTCATCAACATCCATTTCATTAGAGTTGTCAGTTTGTTCAACTTCTTGTTTATTAGCTGGTTGATCTGTTTTTGCTATGTGAGTAGTCTTTACTTCATTTTTAATAAATTTAATGGGATCAAATTTCGTAAAGTCACGGCCTTTATCAACATTAGATGGACCTGCCATATTAACATCAGTATGCTTGGAATTGTCTGATTGATCTGGTGTACATCTGTTAGCACCATCAGCTACCTTATCCGGTTGACGTCGGTAGACTGCCGAGACATTGGCTTGCCTGAAACAATTATGACCTTAAGTTAACCCTTTAACCGTTTACGTCGCATTATCGGACAAATATTTTCAGGTCGTATATTACGACGAAATACCATAGCTCGTTTAATCTGCCATATTTATATAAATTCATTATATTACATCAAAAACATCTTTAAATAGTTAATTAAGTATTCATAAATAATTTTATACTTTTTAATATTTTAATTAGAAATCCTGAAAATAATATCCAAAAGTAGATGAATTATGAGCAAAATTTTAAGAAAATTGTGATGACAAGAGTGATGGGGCGTATACCAAGATTTATCGATAAAAATATAGACTCTCGAAATCTCGAGATTTTCCATCAGTATTGTGCTTATACACATACAAATTTTATGTTCAGGTATGGATAAATATTTTTTTATTTGCATGTTAGTTGTGTGTTTATGTCTGGGAATTCAACATTCTCAAGGGTAAGCTTTCTCCAAGATAATAATGACAAGGTTCGTACATCTTTTTTTTTGTATGGAAGTACTAAATGAGCATACAGCCCACTTGACGGTAAGTGGCTACTGCCGCCCATGAACATCTATTATCAACCCTAGGTGAGATCAAAGTCTCACGTAAGGTTAGCAACAAATGCTTTGCTACTCCTGAGGACTAAGATGGAATGCCTTGAAATAGTATGTCTCCCTTACCACACCCTTCAGACCAGAAAACAGCAGCGCATGACACACACGCTGTTATTAGGCAGAAATAGGTGAGGCCACCGCCTCACCACCACCACCGTGCTTCTGGAATCTAACCACAAATAGTTCTACCACCTTCATACATCATGTATATCCCAGGAATTTACAAGTGTCTATGGGGGCATGGCTGCGATTTACCTTTAAAAGGACTGCATGCTCATTTGCTACTACTAGAATTTAAAAACTCAGGCCTGCTAAGCCTGACTTTTTCAATATTCTATGTAGTAATAGTAGGTGTGAGATAATGATGATAAAATGTATATTGCATAAGACTTACATAGCTTCTTCTGCTTTATCTAGCAATCTCAATATAGCCCTTCCGGTAAGTAGTCCTAATTGTCTTAAGGTTTTTTCTTTAAGGGCGGCTATACCAATCACTTCCTGACGCATATACATAATCGTTGGATTTTTTAATGCTTCTAATTGATTTGGAGCCAATGATGATATCAGATCGAATAATGTTGTTTTTGAGGGAAAATCACCAGTTTTTCTTTCACCTAAAATTACAAAAAGTATGATGTGAAGTTTCAAACAAAGTGCAAAAAAACACCTTTTACCCTTTGAAAGGCAGAAATTATTAGAATCTGTTAATATATCACTGCTGATATATTGAATAATAACACAATACAAAAATGCACATTTTACAGGAGTACCAGATAAAAATTAAAGAATTCTATTAATGAATCAATTTAAAATAATATGCAATTTACAATACAAATACAATAAAATAATATGCAGTTCTGTCTTCCACAAAACTTTACTTTGTGATACATCACTATAAGGCCTTTTTTGGATAAAAATGTAACTTAACTTAAAATGAATGAAATCTACATTGTGCCATTCTAAATGCAAAGCACTAATATATTTCACTAGTATAATGTACATACAATGATGTCTTGTTTGAAAGTTTCACCTTCTTACTCTTTTGAGGCTGTAATGTTAGGAGTCGTGTACTATGTTTAAAACCGAAATAAAGTTACAAGATTTAAGTGTCTTACCATCTTCTAAATGTAAACCAATGACTACATTGGACTCTACTCTTTTCTTCTCAGCCTCCACCATTTCCAACATAGCTTTATTAGGCAAGTTACAAAATCGGACAGTAGTTGTTAAATCCAGCACTTTATTGTGATGTTTTAAATCATACTCGTCAGATTGGAACCCTTGTTTGTCACATACATCTTCCAATACCTGAAACATGTGTAGAAATTTGTCACCACAAATATTATAATTAAAATATTAATGTACCTTAAAAAGTACATAAGAAAGATGTATCTCAATGTATATTATTATAATGAGGCAATAAAAATGTTGCTATTGGGTTAAATAATACTATTTACTAAATATTTGAATGTCAATACAAATTAGAATAATAGGTAAATACATAAAACATATTTATTTAATTACAGAAAAAACACTTCATCTAATTCCAAAGGTAAGTATTATAAATGGACAATAAACCTGCATATTGTCGTTTAAGATCTAGCACCACGTAAGTCATCGTCATTGGAATCGAAATGCGCGTCGTTTTGTTCAAACAGAATCAAGGTACGACACAATAATACCCTTAAATTATGGAAAATTAAAAGTACAAAATGGAACTTTAGTTGCTTCTATTAATCGGTTTTTGTCACTCCAAAAAAAATTCCAAAAATGACTTACGTGGTGCTAGAACTTAAACGACGATATTCTAATTTGGTTGTTTGCATAATAATTCAGATTTTTATTTACTCAAGTGATTTTATCAATACAATTATGAAAATCTTAAGAAACTTTCAGCCTGATAAAGCAGATATTAAGGTATTTAGTGTATCAAAACTACGTTATTCTGTTTATAAAATGCATATCATTATCATATGATACCTTTATACCTGATCATACAAAGGTATGATCAGGTATAAAAAGTTACACAAAAAGTAATATCGCAATGATTTTTGGAATCGGATGGACCTATCTAGTTATACAATTGGAAACGTTTTTAATTTCTGTATAATATTGATTTACTATCACAGCTTATAATAATTGTGTTTAATACCCTTAAAGTCTTGTTTACCTGTAAGATGTTGGTATCAGCTGTACACTGAACTTTAATTCTTCTACCGTTCGGTGTGAGGATAATTATATCTCTGGACATGATTTTGGTGACTATAGAATTAATAAAATCTAAACTTGAATTACTCCAAATACTTCATTCAATTTTATCTATTTTAGTTTAAAATTTCTGTACTGTCATCAAACTCAAATCACCTTCGGCGGAATTCCGAGGGATGTCTTTTGTCATTCAATGTGACAGTGACACATAGGACAAGGTGACAGCCGACAGAGAAACATAACTTGCGTACATGTATCATGGTGGTCTTCTTTATTATTTAACATGTTTTACGGTTTTGGTTTTAGCACCTTTAAACCTAACTTTATTTATTCACGGCCATCTTATTGTTTCTGTGGTATTCTAAGCCGAGCTGTGCTCTATTGTCTATGGTCATTGTCAGCTTCAGCCTTCATAAGCCAATTTTTCAATTTCGAGGTAACAAGTTATTAGTACTTTTTTGTTTTTACGTTAATTTAAAAATATGTAAAACTAAATCTAATTTTAGTTGTCAATAAAACACATTTGTAGTTTTTGCGGTACTTTTGACAAACTAACGCTCTGGCACCCCAGAGCGCTACCAACAATTTCCTGCTGTTAGTTTGTCTCAACAATCTCCACGGAAAAGTTTATACGAACTATAGACTTGTTATGTACTTTTGTAGGTACTTGTGTTTTCTTATCTGGAATTCATATCCGGAGGTCTAATTCGCAAGTCAAATGTCACAGATCACACTGTGATCTGTGACATTTGATTTGCGAATTCCGACCCTTATGCACGAGTAAATTTTGAACCGAATTATAGGAAAATCAATCCAGGGCTTAAGCAACATTTTTGCATGTTTTACTCCCTTTTAACGCCTTTTTTATATTAAGAGTTATAACTCCTAGTAGCTGGCAAGTATGTTGACATGCGATTTGTTACCAGCTTACAAGCTTATACGCTAGCAGGTAGCGAGCAAAGTAGCTGTTTTTTCAACTTATCTTGTTAATTGTTTTAATTATCTAGGTACCATGTGACACATAATATTCTTTATACTGGAAGACTTTACTAGCAGAAAGTGATATCTTTTCAGTAATTTGACCTAAATCATGTATTGGGCTCGTATAACTTATCGTTTATCTTAACTGACTTAGACTGTAGATATTAGTACTAGGTAGGTCAGGCTAGTTTTTAAAAATTAAACTGATTATTAAAAAAAATATACCTTGTATCGTTCTTATTTAATATTATGAAAATTAATTTCTATGTTGTTTATTTATTCAAAAGCTCAGTACCTTCGTGTTAATAATACTTTAAGAATATTAAATTGTGTCATGATTGAGTTAAGAAGATTTTATAAAACATGAAGCATAAGTAACGAAATGCAAATTCGATAATAATTTGAAATTTTTTCACTATTTTACAGGATCATTATATTAAGATAGGGGTGCAGTATAAAGGGAGTATTATATACATGTAAAATTGTAACCTTTTATTGTTTCCGTAGTAAAAAAATTCTACAAAATCCCAAACGTTCATAAAGAATTTATCATTTAAAAATTAAAAGTAACAAAATTATATTAAGTGATACCTGACAAAATATATTTACTAACTTAAAGGTATATAAAAGAGAATAAATATTGTCCAAAAAATATATTTTATTGTAGTAGACAACACGAGGACGCACGCCCAGCGCCCAGCCCGCGCCGCGCGCGCGTCCCACAACAACGCTTCGCTATCTACGTCCATCACTCTGTTTTAATAATTGGAATAATTTATTTAATAATTACAACGTTTTTTTTATCTGTCCGTATTTTAACATTAGGTATAACTAATTTCGTCTTGTATAACTTGGTGTAAGAACAGCCTTCAGGAATTGAAATAGGGTGGCGCAATACGCGCCTCACAGCACTGTTTCCATTTCTACTCGCGTCCGCTCTCTGTAATTATAAATTATAAACGTTCAAGTTATTTATGACTGTTTTCTCATAAGCGGGGGAAGTCTAGAATATATTTCACTAAGTTGCATCAAAGGCGACTGATAGTGGGATGTATTAATAGTTAATACACACCGCCTATTATATACTTTGGAACATTAGCCGATCAACAGCATGGTTCGCCTTCCAAAGAGCGTGTTTCTACTGGTTTCTACGTTCAGTCATCGTCATTAGCTCATTATTGATTTACTTTTTACTAGGCACGGGTCTTTTCTCAGACTGATGTCTTTCACGACGGGTAGATTTTATACACTTTCTGGAGCGTTTTTGTAAAGAACATCCAGATGTAGAGATTTCCTCACAATATTTTCTTCACCGTTTAAGCAAGTGATATTAAATTAAATTAAATTTATGATCCATACCTACCTTTGAAAGTTAGAGTTGTGCTATAGGATTTTGAGCCTGCTTAGCTTAGCCGACCATAATTAGAATGAAGCCGGCTAAGCTTACCTTAAGTACATAGACCCGAATTCCTACAAGAACGGTCGTATATACCTAGAGCGTAGATCGCCGCAAGAGAGTGGACGGTCGAGATCGGGCAGCAGGTCGGCGGGCGCGTGCAGCGTGCGCGGGCGCGTCGCGTCATGCGCGACCCCGCCGGCGAGCAGCGCGGCGGCCGACGCCAGGCGCCGCGGCGGCGGCTGCAGCCCGTGCGCCGCCAGCGCCGCGGCTAGCTGCCGCGCGCGTGCCGTCGCCGCGTCGCGTTCATGACGCGCGCGCCACACCTGTACGATTGATATAAAATATCGATAACCTACAATATTGAAAGCTTATTTGTTTTATTTATTACTTTTCGTGTGGTGACTCAAAATTCATTTTCAATCATTAGATATCTATCTATAGAAATAGTGTGGACCTTAACTGATCTTTAAAGTTAAGCAACGTAGAGTGCAATCAGTTGTTTGATAATAGATGATAAGTCTATTAAATGAAATATGTTGGATACCTGCGCTGCGCAGACGGCGGAACGGCAATGGCCTCGTCCGCCCGCGCCGAAGCCCCGCGCCGCCGCTTCCACGACAGCGCCATGGAAGGTAAGAGATTGACCTACGGCATACAAGTGTTTTATATATGATTGATGTAACAAACTAGCACATATTCCACCTCACGGTAAGTGGCTACTGCCATCCATGGTCAACTCTTTGTGGTTCGACTTCGGAATCACCACCGCCACAAATACTTCTGCCTAATAATAGCAGTGTAATGCGCTGTTGTGTTCCGGTCTGAAGGGTGTGGTAAGGGAGACGTACTTTTCCATCTTAGTCCTCAGGAGTAGCAACGCATCTGTGGCTAACCTTAGGTGAGACGTTGATCTTACCTAGGGTTGATTACAGATGTCCATGGGCGGCAGTAGCCACTCACCGTCAGGTGGTCTGCATGATCGTTTGCTACATCCATACTATATAAAAAAAACTGTAGCCAACCCCAGATAAGATTATAATCTCATAAAATCAATAATCATCAATAATCTCACCTGTGGTTGGATCCAAATACGGACCCCCTGAGCCTCGGATAAATTTGTGTTCTTTACCACACCCTTCAAGCAAAGGCTTTTACTGCCTTTAAATTGTACCTACTTTCATAAGTAAATAGATAATTTAAGAGTTAACATTAACAACGCCCTACATAAGAATAGTTTACTCTTTATGGGAGGAATGGAATCCCCGTTATAAGTCGAAAGGCGATGAAAAAAGTTCTCGTATTTCTGCGATTAAGCTCCTTTGAATCTGCATCTGCATGCAAGCATATTACGCTTCACTTACCCATCGACAAAGATACCAAAGCGCAACACGAGCCCGCACTGGAAGCGGCGAGGTGTTCCCGCAAGTAGCGGAAGTACACATGCTCCAGTAGGAGCAGAAGCGCCGCTAACAGGATGCCCGCCATGAGCAATAGGAACGCCGACAAGAACTGCTCCAGCGCGAGCGGGTCTGACGACTTGTGTTCTTGTTTGTTTGGCTTGCATGTGCCT
This sequence comes from Cecropterus lyciades, assembly GCA_002930495.1. Lineage (NCBI taxonomy): Eukaryota > Metazoa > Arthropoda > Insecta > Lepidoptera > Hesperiidae > Cecropterus > Cecropterus lyciades. The sequence goes on from MOOZ01000348.1 coordinate 2,018,909, forward strand.
GTCATCCAGTATCTGAGAGAAGACAGTAAAACACTTTTGTTATTACACATCTCTAAACTCCAGGGATGTACATGTACATTATAATAAGTCTTAGAATTCTGTTTTGTTTTCGGACGAATCCAGAACAGAAGCCAGTTCGATTCCAACTGAAAACCAGTTTCGATCGGTCACCAACAGGCTACCTATTTGTGTAACATTTTCAGCAATATTTTTCATATAACATAATATTTAGTTTTTTTATTATAATTATCTTTTATATCACCAACAAGGAACTCTTACTATACCGAATATACTGTAATTATCTGGGAAAGTATTCTATGAGAACAAGGCATCCCATGTGACGTATTTATAAGTATTCTCTCATCGTTTAGTTAACGATCTAAATTTCATCTCTTATTGCTTATTTTTTGTCAGTAGGTACATATGAAAGTCCTATTATAATTATTTATATAAATGATGATTATTCTACCTTCGTAAACGCTCAAGATCTCCGTTTGAGCGCAAATCAAGTAGTCTTTTGTTGAACATACTGAGGTATTTAGAGTTTCGTGTAAATGCTAGTCCGTACCCAGACATGGCATACCACGAGCCTACTGTTAGTAGTCGGCAGTCTTCATCCTGCGAAACAAAAAAAAACGTAACTGACCGGACATGGATATAGAAAAAATAAATGAAAATGAAAAAAAATGAAAAGATGAATAACACACAATTATATCTTTAAAAGATAAAATATAGATATAGACGAAAAGTTAGATACTAACATTACTTAATTTAATTGCATTATATTTTTTAGTGCATGCTAAAATGCGTGTTAAAATGCTAAAAACAATGTAAAGTCAAAAGCTAATAAAATTTCGCTAAAATGGTCTTCTTGCGCTATGACATCGGCAGACCTAACGATTCGACGCTTCAAATCTAGCCGCGCGTTTTGCTGAAGCCCGCGTCACACCGCTTTTATGTATGTCAGTCCTAAGCTCTGTAAACGAACTGTAAAGCTATATAATATATTGCTTGTGTTACTTACGCATACTGTTGAAGTGTTTTCATTAGCGTGTATTTAACAAAATTTTATACGTCTTATCGTGTATAAACTATGTCCAAGTCTACCACCTACAGTCCACCTACAGTCTTCAAAAATCGAATACAATATTTGTATGAAAATAATTTGTTATTTAAATTCCTTGGAGCAGTGTGTTTCAATCATTTTCATGACGCCTAGTATCAAAAATCTATCATAACAAGTATCGTTATATGTATGTATTAACTTTTTCTTTGCGACCCACAAGTTGAAAAACACTGCTACGGACAAGCGTTGATCAACTGACTGAAAACGAATGTTTATAACTTACCTATATATTCAAAATGTATATACTTGAAAAATATTAAGAAAATAAATCAGTCAGATACAAGCTATCTGATTTATTTTGTTAATATTTCGTCGTGGAAAATGTACCTGCTGTAAATTCAAATTATCACATTTAGTACACGTACGCGATAGCGTCACAACGGTAAGTTTATGAAATTCTCTAAGATATTATAACAACAGAATAACTCAGTAAACATTAAAAAATGACGATCATGAGCAACTATTAAACTAAAGTGAACTACGAAGGAACAGTCGTATTCAACGCAGGTTTCTAGTTATAGCCCAAGGGTCATAGATATTGTATGTACCTACTTAGAAAACGATGTTTCGATTTCGAACCGATAGATTTTTGATTATGTAATGTAACTGAATACTAAAAAATAAATCCGTAACTTTTTTAATAGTCTTAAAATTATATCAATGTACCCACTTACTTGAGACACTAAGTAGTCTAACACAGTACCGTCATAGATAAAAGCGTCAAGCTCTCCTGTGAGTACGCTTGTTACTCCTGCACCGACAGTACTACGATTATATCTGCAAATAAATTATTGTTTATAAATTAAGTACATAAAAATAGCATATAAATTAGGCTTCACTCAGTTTCCAAATTCAAACCCATTCAACCCAAATTCAATCACAGTTATTACTTAAAATTTGTAGAGTTTATTATTGATCCCACAAAGCTCGTGAATAGTTACCAAACAAAAAGAAATTAATTTACGGGCAAAAGAGAAAAAAATACTAAACTGTTTTGTCATTACGTTAATGATATTTTGGTGGAAGCTGCTACAATAAGATTAGGTTTTTAACTTACCGAACCATATAGGCATGTGGTTCTGAAAAATATTTAGCAAGAGTTGCGTCCGTATGAGACCATGGCACGGTCCCAAATTTGAGCGGTGGACGTTGAGTCAAAGGTCTTGCTATACGCGGATCGTCTAAGCCGCTGAGTTCGTGAAACTCTTCTCGAGTGATCATGAATGCAGCGAGGTTAGCGGTGTATATAGCCAGAAACACCACAGCAAACATAGCCCACATGTTAGTCATGAACCGAGCAGTAAAGCCCCGTGGTGAATCCACGTGAACCGAAGCCTGTTGGAAGTAGATATTTAAATACAAAATAAAAATACGAAATCCGCAAATAGACATTTCAGAAACTACTCAATATGTTAATTTACCTGAAAAAGTACAGCCCAAACAATCCAGTAAGTTCGGCAAAGGGAAAACCTATTTTGGGGCATTCGTTTCGAGTTTTGACCCGTTGAACAATCAAACCCACTTGGCGATAACCATTCGAAGAAGAAAATCGAAAATGTGGCCGCTTGTATAGCCACAGCGCCGACAAGCATCCATGAAGCAGTGTCGAAGGGCTCGAGAAAAGCCGTAGGAGAGATGATACCCGTCCTTTTAGCAACAACTATCGCAACACCAGTTTCCATAAATGGCACACTGAAATCCACAACTGCTTCTCTGTCTGAATTAATTATCAATGATGTTAAAACCTGCAAAAATCAGAAGTATTTTATGCATTTCATGAAATATTTATAACGATTCAATTTAAAGCTAAAATAACATTACCATATCTGTCTTTTTGTTAACAAGATCTGCAATAAGACCGTTCCATTTGCCGTTGTGCAAGGTACCCCATCTACCATCCTCGACACGGACAAGCTCGTAAGTGAAACCGAGATGTTCAGCTAATTGTTGCAGCAAATCGATGCAGAAACCACTACAACACTGATACAGTGAACTATTTCTGTGAGCGGTTCCTGCTTCTAACCTAAAATAAAATTTATTTTTAGTTTACGAAACGATTTTATAAAATGTTATGTACGGCACGGTTTTTTTTAAAGGAGACTGTCATAGTACACACCCTGCTACTTCTGTTTCTGGTGCCACACGGCAAATGACACCTCGGTCCAAGGAGCATCGACCGCTGACAGGATCTGGTGGTGCCAAGTTAATATAAGGCGGTTCCTCCAAAAACGTTATTCGCATATGAAACTTTTCAGGAACTCCTTGGGGCGGGGTATGCAAACCACCTGGCCACACTATGTCCTTGATTACTAAACGTTCTTTTGGATAAGAATTCCACGTTCCAACTTCTTCCCAAACTACCTGAAACCATATAATTGTTAAAAATAAGGTTCAGAAAACCTTTATATTTATAAATTTTGTTTATTTATATGCCAATATTTACTTGTTCGCCTAAAGTTGGCCTCAGGTTCATAATTTTTAATTCGGCAGCTCTAAGCTCCCCGTCAGGTGTAAATTCGATGCCTTGTTTTCCAGGTTCACCATCTATACTGACGTTTCGTAGATGACGATAAAAACGTTCACCAGTTGACCATCTCGCTTCGCCAGTGCCCATCCCGCTGCACGATAATCTTGTACCCAATGGATACCTAAAGTACTCTGATTCAGAGATGTACGATTCTACGCCATAGGCGAATACTTTAACAGCTGTTGCAATCTCGTTGATTAATGATGTACTGGACGTATCGAAGTGTACGCCTGAGAATGTAACAAAATTTAGTTACAAAGTTGGAATTGCTTTATGTATGAACACTCTTTTATAAATAAAATATAATTAATTCGATATGTCTTTGCGGACACTTTAAATTACAGATACATACCAAGCATGCCGACTGGAAATTTGTTGGGTTGATGCATAGAGCCCAACACACTCTGTGTGACAATCCAAACAAAGTTTTCACCGGTTAGATGCAAATCTCCAGCAGACGAGAGAATATCGGCAGCTTCTTCACGCGTCGCATAAAGCAACATCACACGAGCCTCACTCGTTACCAATTCATTTAGATCTGCTGCTTTTTTTACAACTATTGCATTTAAAATTGTAAATTTAAATCGATCCTGTAGATTAATTATATTTGTTAAGGAATAAATAAATATTAACAAATAAAATTTAAGAAATAATTATAATAACGAATACGAACCTGCAGTGCAGTGACCCTTTCTCTTACTGCCTGTATAAAATCGTCGTGCCCAGCAATAGCTGAGGTGATGACGCTAAACTGATGCCATTTGTATCGTTCTAGTATCGAGAGCATTGCTGCAGTTTGATGTTCAATAGTAGGAGCAAGTTGAAGACGTAGAGATGCGTGTGATGCCCGTTTTTCAAGTCCGCTATTGTCCGCGTTCCACGCAATAACCTAGATGAACATGAAGAATGAAAATATCAGTATCGAGGGCAACGTTGGGGATTAAACGAGAAAAATGGTAATAAAGCTTACCGGAATGCCAAGATATCCGGCCAGTTGTAAGAAATACTGAGCAGAGGCAGTAGACCGTCCATATTGTTCATGGTTCATAAGATAAAGTATTGCAGACACGTTGACAGCTAAAAAATCTTTACATAGCGAGTCCAATATGGCTGAAAGTATTAAGGAAGGTTAATATAAATATGCCATATAAGAAAGTTTAATGATAGTAAATTATAATAAAATAGGACGCAACCTAACCTAACCAAAGAAGGATAGTTCCTTTGGTTAGACGTGGTCATTACTCGAGAATTTCTTTTTCATATTGGTCGAGAGTGCTTCGATCGTAGCTTAAACGAATGTAGCTGTATACAGCACACTTACACATAGGACTAGGTGTGAGGCCCTGCATAGAAAGCGTAATGTTTAGGCGCACGTAAGAGAAGAGTTTGAGTTTGCGCGGCAGTTTAGCTAGAGCTGCCTTTTCGGCTCTGGTGTAGTCGCGTGCACCGAAGGCCTTATGTGGCACGACGAGAGCCGCCGTGATGACGGACGGAGCGCGAGGGGCGGCGGGAGCGGGCGAGGTGCGTGGGCGCCGCAGTCCGTCTACGCCGAGGCGCACTCCGGAGCCCCGGGCTCCATCGCGAGAGCCGCTCCCCAGAACCCCGCCGCCCACTTTGATACCTCCACCGCGCTCCGCCGCCGCTAGCGCGCCCAGCGCGGCCAGTGCCATCAGCGCAGTTCGTGCCTGCATCTCCACTTCTGATGCTGTAAACAAATTTTATATAAATAAGGAATAAAGGAAAGTATGTACTTAGATCGAATGGTGCTAAGATATACACCTACCTAGATCGCTTTTATCGCATACCGTGAGTGTTAAAATAGTAGTTTTGTATGGTGAATTGGATATATAGCTACAACTCTAATCCCTTTAGTACCGGGACCAGAATAGGGCTATGGTATCTCCTGCCTGTCGTAAGAGGCGACTTAAAGGAGGTGTCCGGGATTGCGGGCGGCAAGAGTGGGAGCTCTAACCGTCCAGCCAAGTTAGCCCGGGAAGGACGGTAGCGTGTGTGATCACATGCCATCGTAAACACAAGATACGGTGAGCGCTAATGCTCACCAGGAAAGAGCCAGAAAAGACTTTAGTTGCGTTCCTTTGAAGATCCCGGAGTCCTCCACACAGCGCTGAGGACGGCTACCCTTTAGTGCGAGAAAAATTTCACATGACCCGGCGTCGCCCCCACGGCGTCGGGTACATTTTCAAAGTTTCCCCCTTGAGATAAAAAAACAGCTCTTATAATCTTTCTTCTTTTTAATTATATTATTATTTTCCTCGATTTTTTCTTAAGAAAATACTTCTAAACAATTAAGATTAGAATAATCTGTTCAGGGTAAAAGAAAATAATTCGTTTAATATTATTTAAATAATGAGCAGTCAAATGGACTATATGCAATGATAGGCACTGTAGGAGGGAGAAACATTAAGTATTTACATGAATCCAGGGCTCAATTTAGGAAAAGCCGTATGCCTTTTAGTAGTAGTAGGCTACAGGCCCAGCGCCTCCTCTAAAGAGGAGCCCCACACTTAAAGAGAGTAAATAAAAATTATTCAAAATGCGATATTTTTTCACTTTCCTACTTTTACCTATAATACTTTGTACAAATATAATTAAGTGTATTGTTCTTAAATATTAAGCTACTCTCCCAAGCCTCGATATAGTTTTTTATAATTGTCATTTAAAAAAAATGACAATTATAAAAACCACGTAGGTTCGAACCATGATGGGACAAATCGTTTATCAAACTCTCGCACCTAAACCTCGAGAGTGCTTTACTTCGGTAACTAGATTACAGCGAAATCATCAACGATTTTTCGGCGAAAAATGCTCGAAAGGTTCCGTTAACACTTAAATTTGATTTCGGATAATTCTTGTTTTAGAATATATTTATATGTTTGTTAAATGCTAAAAGAATCTACTTTGTTCGCTTTAAATTATTGAAAAACTCGATTGAAAAAAATTGTTAATTATATTTGGAAAATAATTAGGGGGAGGGGAGGAGAAGTCCGTTCTTTGGTGTGAAATTAAACTTGAAAGTAAAAACTGCAGCTGAATCTTTTTCTTATTTTATTGAAAATAAATGAAGAAGTCTTCAGTGTTTAATGTTTACGGCATATAAAATCGATTAGTTAGAAAGTTAAATCGATTTCAACATAGCATGGATTTTGAAGATGATTCATTCATCGCCTGATTCGCCCGCGTCAACCTCGCAACTTATCAATGATATCGAAAAACTGATGACCTGTCAAGATTTCAATATTGAACTATGTAGTCATGCTATTGTTGAAAAAAAGCGCGAGCCCCATAGCCCCAAAGAATCTGCCAAAGCACCGGAGCTGCGTGCAATTTTTCATTGAAAAGAGCAAGATCTTAGATTCTGCTAAACTAATGAAAGAGTGGCACGCGTCCTAAAGGAACTGATAGAAGAATACTTCCAGCACAGTTTTCATAAATAGAAGATACGTATAGATCGTTGTAAAAATATATAAAAAAGTGTGTATTTCGAATACGATAATCAATAAATTTATTAAGTCTCCTTATTTAATAGGCACGCCTCGTATACAGGAAAGGTTGTAAGGAAGCCTCAGTAGTAAATTTCGACCCTCATTATATAAAAGAATATGTATGCTGTATTTCATGATACAAGCGTTTCTACACGTTGTTTACACACGTTTAATGTACGAGTAGATAACTACTCGTTCTCATTTACTTTATATTTTTTGGAACTTCGTACCCTGACCGCAAACAATCTTTTCCAGGGTTCTAATTCTTAATCCTCAAAGGGAAAACCAGGATAGACTATTCTTGTCTGTCATAAGTCTTATGATTATATCTTTAATACTATAATATAGACGCTTGATACTGTTTGGTTGTAAGACCCGTTTCCGAATTCGACTCCAAATTGGCCAATATATTATTTTATGTTTTTTCTCTCTTTAAAAATGCAAAACTTAGGAGCACTCTTAAGATGTAAAACATAGTAACATCACACATAGTAACATAACATATACCAAACAATGAGAAAACAAATCATTATACAAGCGAAAGTTCAACAACTTGAAAATAAGTAAATAAAAGGGTCAAACGAGTACCTACTACAATAATGAAATTGCATATTAAAGCAGCAACCGTGAGTTCGACTCGCTATATTATTTTGTTGTTTTACTTAGTTTAGCATTCAAAAAATGCCCTCTCAGTAAACTATATTTTTTTCTCCTTTGCAATGCTTTTTAAGTAAAGTCTGGAGAATATGTATCTCTCGAAGATTTGAAGAAAGATCCTCAATTTTCATATGTATAGAATAGAAATTACAGGCAAATTGGTTTGTCGTTGTTTAGTAAGTAAATACCTCCCTATTTCGTTGTGTATACTAAATTATTAACATACTAGATATTTAAGATATTTTTGATGAAATGCTATTTTGGGTTCGTCTATGTAAGTAGCCAATGTGCAGGAAAGGGAGGCAAAATCGAGAGCGAGCAGATCCCGCGCGGAGAAGGAGAGTCCGCAGGCGTAGATAACGCTCTCTGGCACGGTGTCCCTGTAGTCTCGGGACCTGAATAGAACTACGGTATCTCCTGCCTGTCGTAAAAGCCGACTAAAACGGACGGATGGTAAGAGTGGGAGCTCGAACCGTCCAGTCTGGCGACCCCGGGAAGAAGTACGGCGATATGTGTGGTCGCATAATGTCGTAAAGTCTAGATGGTGCGGTGGGTCAAGGTGCCCACCTGGGTTGAGCCTGATCGGGCAAGCACTCAGAGGACTCCGGTAGCGTTTCGTTGGAGATCCCGGAGTCCTCTTCACAGCGCCGAGGACGGCCACCGGGGGGGTTTTAGTGCGGTAAAAATCCCACAAACCCGACGTCGCTCCCACGGCGACGGGCACCTTTTGAAGGTTTCCCCCTCGAAAACAAAAAAAAAATTACCCTGTGGGCAAAACAATGGTGCATTTTGCCGTTTGGAAACTTTAAACGCCACCTATGATCGCCATTGCGACATAATGTAGGCCGCCATGTTCCCGCTTTCGGTCAGTGTACTTAACTCCGACAAACGCACGTGCACAGTTTTATCAAGGTAAGTTTATTTTTAAATGTTATGATGTATAATTAATGAATTTCAAATTTAGTGGAAACTGACATTTGATTGAACTTTTAACGAAGTATCTCGGCCAGATAGCGCCGAGATTTATGACCGTCTTGCCTTCAATAGAGTGATGTGGGTATTAATATACATTAAAGCAACTTAGAGTGCGACAAGTGTCATTAATATTATTAATATATATTTTTAGGTATTTGTTGTAGTTAGATGGTTAATAACTACAAAAGAAAATCAGTCGGAATTCTTGGGATGAATCTAGCATGGAAAATGCGATTGAGAAAGTGTTTGCCGGAGAAATGGGGGCTCAATAAAGCTTCTCTTCAAGTCCTGGTACCACAAACAACTTTGAAAAGAAATCTGGGGAAATATAAGTCGACTTTAAAAATAGATAAAGCTACAGAGATGAAACTGGGTAGATTTGAACAAGTTTTTACTGGGGCTCAAGAAACTAAATTAGCTTCTTATGTAAAATAGATGTCAAATCCAAGCGATTTGCCATCAATTGCGATATGGATTGACGACAAAAGATCTATAAATGTTGTCTTATTATCTGGCAGAGAGAAATAATATAATACACAATTTTGACACTAGCAAAAAGACGGTTGGAAGAATTTTTTTTTTATTTTTATTTTTTTTATACTTAAACCTAACGATAAGGCTACGGACGATACGGACTACCTGATGGAAAGTAGTCACCGTCGCCTATGGACATTTGCAACACCAGAGGAGTCACCAATGCATCGCCGGCTTTGAAGGAGAGCTC
>MOOZ01000348.1:2061560-2074194 GCA_002930495.1 Cecropterus lyciades
GTTAATATAGCAAAAACGTCATCTACACATCTTCTCCAAACTTTAATACAATTAGGGCCATTGTATTATGTAACTGGGTCGAAATATCGGCAAAAAGAAATTCAAAACCGCATATCGTGAGTACCCGCAACATATTAAAATGTATCAATTCCGCGATAATATTAGCCTAAAATCATATATGGGTTATAGTACTTCACGAATATTAAATTATTTTAATTTTTTGCTTAGTCAAACCCAGTTATGATGCAAATTACTAATGTTTAAATAATATTATACTACAAAAGACAACTTGATATAAGATACGAGCGAGGGATCTTATGACTAAAATCCCTTAAAATCTAAAATCATGAAATTAACGTCCATCCATGCCCTCTATAAGGGCTGTAAAATTCCAGAAATACTATTTATTTCGGAGACTGTATACTAATATTTTACTTTTTAAAAATCATTTGTTTCGCCGAGCTATTTATTGTGTTATGGAGGGCGACAAATTAAATAATTTATATATAATCCTATATAAATTTGTAGGATAAATCCTTCTAAATTGAAAATCTTCGATTCGCAACTGTGTTCTTGCATACCTGAGTAAAATCTGGCGATGGAGGTGATTCTGTAAATTCTCCACGTACGGCAGCGTCGCCCAATGCTTCCACAAACGCCCGTTCACTGGCACAACTCTCCCACAAGCTAGAATATAGCTCTTCACTGAAAATGAAGGACAAATAGATATCATGCTATATTCTTACAGGAGTGCACCCTTGTGCGTTGCATTTAAATTGGTTATTTCAGAGCTTAAAAATAAGTTTCATATATGTATAAAATTTTCTCTCTGAGGAAAATCGAAATCGTTGTAATGTTTTTTCCAAGATATGATTTATATACATTGCAGGCAAAATATTTAAAAATATGGCATAGTTTAATACTTAAGTACAGTCACGAGCATAAGTATCTGACTATAGGCATGTCAGCAAAAAAAGAACGAGTTCAATAATATCTGTCTGCACGAGTGCAGCAAAAATATCTGACATTAACAGGCAGCATAATCAAGTGACATTAAAATAATGTGGTAAAAATGTACATCAATTAATTTGACTACTCTGCAAAAATTTGTGACGACATTATTTCCGAAATAATGTGACCTGTCACGGAATGCTAATAAATGTGCGTTTTTTTAGGTAACGTGGCGTTCCTACATTTTTTTATTGTTTCATTAGTCTAGTCTTCGCAAAGAGTACTACTGAGCAACGATGTAATTCCGAGGTCGGCAAAGTATTTTTGGTTATGTTTTCTAAGAAAATTTCCCAATAAGGTTTAAAAGTTTGAAATGAAAAATAGCGAAGTTTTAGTATCATTATAATATGTAACTAGCGTGTGTAGTGTGCAACTATAAAAAACGGCAATAAATCCTATTTGTTGTATGGGAGCTCCCCTTAAATATTTATGTTATTTTGTTTTTAGTATTAGTTGTTATAGTGGCAACGGTAATACATCATCTGTGAAATCAATTTCAAATCAATGCAAATTTCAATTGTTTAGCTATCACGGTTCATGTGATACAGCCTAGTGAAAGACAGAAGGATAGCGCGTCTAAGTAATTAGGGTCCCGTTTTTACCCCTTCGGTACGGAAACTTACTAAATAAGGTGCGAAAATTTGGATTAATACTATTTAATAAGATTCATAACTGACAATACTTCGCCGATCTCAGATTTACATCGTTGCGAGTAGTAGTTCTGTTTGCGAAGACTAGGCTAGTGAGACAGTTAAAAATAATTAAACAAATCATAAGAACGTCACGTTACCTAAAAAACAGCACATTTATTAGCATTCCGTGACAGGTCACATTATTTTGGAATTAATCGTCACATATTTTTCAACAGGTAGTCACAATTATTTCATGTACATTTTCATCACATTATTTTGATGTCACTTGATTATGCTGCCTATTAATGTCAGATAATTTTGCTGCACTCTTGAAAATAGATATTATTGAACTCGTTCTTGGGGCAGATATTTTTGCTGACGTGCCCAGTCAGATACTTATGCTCGTGACTGTACATGCATAGGGATTTATCATTACAGAAGTATCTGTGTCTATTGTTAAGTTCTATTTAATTAAAACTTGAACGAACGCTTTCTACAATTATAGCCCCACACTAGGATTTTCTCGTGTCGTGGGTGCCATGGAACCACAAAGACGAATACCCAAACACCCAGACCCAGAACAGTAATCTAAACTCATCATTCAAATGTCTGCCTGGCCGGGGATCGAAACCGGGACCCATTGCGTGTCGGTATGGTGACCGCTCCACCACGTGGGTCATCAATTACATAAAAGTTTTAAAAATAAGCTTTTTACTCATTTTGTTTTTCATATGCTTCCCTGAAAACCCTTTTATTTTAATCCATACATGATACTTATCACTAATCATGCGCGTGCGTACAAGATATTTGGTCCACTATATTGTATTTAACTGTTGTCACTAGACTAATCATCTCTGTCAACCAAATCCTCACACGCGAACGAAGGCAATTTAAAAAATGACAAATAAGTAAATAGTTACCTTAAATTATATTTCAAGCATAATCGTATAGCTTGCACAGCGACATTCTTGTTGCTAAGTATGTTTGGCTTGTCAATCAGGTTTGCAATAAAGTCATTCGCCAAGTTTTGAGCTTGAAGACCCTGGGTGGAACATAATAAACGCAAAGCTTGCAGATAACGTCCAGATGCAATAAAAGCTTGCGCTCTTGCAATTAGATCCCGTGGTCTGACGCGCAGAATGCCACGACGCCCTAAAAGGGATAGAGCGCCTTCTGACACGCACGCACCACCCAAAGCACTCTCCCCAGCCTTGCACATAGCTTGCGAGACCCTGCCATCTGTCCACAGTCCCTATAAACAAATACCAAGATAATGTATTAGATATTTAGTCTAATGTTACACTTATTTAATTTCCAAGAATATATACCTTAAAAAAAGCAGAAGAATAAACTGGCTCAATTTGAGATAGATCCAGTGGTTTGTCATAGTCATCACCCCATAATCGAAGATTTTCTTGAGAATCAAATATAGCAAGGCTGCCACCCAGCCAGCCGAGCCACAGAGGAGTGGCCTTTAGTTCTACGCGTTGAACAGGTCGAAGGTTTATCGTGGAACCGTTGATAGCCACTGACAGCCATTGCATGACATTGGCTCGCGCGCACACGAGCAATCTACTATCGACTTCGCACCATTCGAGAACAGGAAGGGTGTCGGGTGGGCCGTCTAGGCGAACACCAGCGGCTCGACCGCCGGCAACGATGATAACTCTGGATAGTGTTGCAAGGGCTAGTATTCTGGCGTCTCGAGCTGTCATAGCCACTACTTCTCCACGTGCACCGGAGAAAAGGCACGACACGCGAGCTGATCGTACGCCTAGTGGTCTCGAGAATTTCATCAGCCAAACTGATCCGCCCGTATCCAGTGCAAGCCCAGAAGTGCCGGCCCACGCAACGCGTAATGTTCCCCAGGTTTCTCCTCCTAAAGTAACACGTCTAAGGACTATGCCTCGAATGCTTTCGTACTGATAAACAAGTCCTCTAGCATATCCAACCAGAAGTCTGCTGCTGTCTTGATTGTATGCCAAGCAGCTGACAGCCCCACAATCGCCGTTAGCGTCGCAAACCCATCTTAAGGTTTGCTCATAGAAGGACAATAAGTGTCCATGAGCTGTCCCAATAGTACATCTGCCATTTGACCCCACACTGAGTGCTGTTGCTGCTCCAGCTGATGAGCGCTCCTAAAAATATATATATTTTTTTACTCATGCAGAAACAAACGAACATCCTGTAACCATAATAGAAAAAAGAGTGTAAAGCGACAATGACTATAAAATACAATTATGAAAAATGAACATTCAGAAAACCTTATATGAATAACTCAGCCTTATCATAATACTAACATTCTACACTTATGTTATAAGAGAGAAATAGATATCATTTACATATTATATAATAGTATCATGTTGAATGCTAACTTTTTTATTTAACCAATTCAATTTAATGCAGGTACATTTTTACTTAAAACTTTATACATTTGTTAACAAGCTTGTTTTCTTATCAATAGTTTGACAAGAACATTCTCTTCAAATAAAGGATACAATCATAATTACTCAGTAATTATATAAAACACTGATTAAATTTTAGCTAAAAAAATTTATAACGATCATGACAACTATATTTTCTGATCATTACCGAACCTGGACATCTGTAAACAACTTTTTGTAGGACCTGAGGTCTGAACATCTGAAATCAATCACAGATACATTGCTTATCCTAAGAACTAAGATGGTTGTCTCATTAGAAATGGATCCAGCAACAATTATTGAGAAAGTTAATACTTTTATGTTGGATAGGCTGTTGCTTCTAATTTTAATGAATCTAAATTATATAGTCATTGCACATATTATAGTACATATTTAATGATATATGCATATCAAATGTCAGATACTATTTTAATGTATTACTTAAACACATTATATAGATAATCTATGTTTGATTAATTGTAATAGTGATGATGTGGTCATTTGGTTAGCAACATTATGTTTACAAAATGTAAAAATTAAATTTGAGTCAACTAGTATAGAAACATCCAAAATTAGGTTTATTATGGAAAAAATATGGCTGTTTGGCTTTATACTTCATAACTACTTCTGCAAAAAATACACGATGATATAGTTGAACCGTGAATCAGCATGAAGTTTGGTGATCATCTCCTATAATTACTTACTACTTTCATACTACAAAACTAGCATATTTTTTATAAATGTACACTAGTTTATTATTACATGAGCACAAATGATAAAGAAAATGGGTCTTTAAAGCGTTACTTCTTCAGTTAACTTAAACTTCCTGTCACAATAAGATTGGTTTATATTTCTTAAGATCAGTTTTCAAGATAACCAAGATTATTGCTTGGTAAATATATTTTTCTAATATTATTTAAAGCATCATCAGGTTTTAATCAATTGCAAGGGCATATTCTCAATAACTGATTACTTATGTAATATTATTGACTACAATTACTTATTATTCATGACCCGTATCACAGAGCAGTCACTATACCAGTCTGACATGCAGTGGGCTCCGGGTTTAATCCCCCTGGCTATTAAAAACATCGACCATAAAATCCTATTGTGGGGCTATGAGTGTAGAAAGCTTTATTTATTTATTTTAAAACTCACTTGCGCTTGTATCAATTGCTGAGAAATGGCTTGCAAAAAGTCAACTTGTAGCGCAGAACATGTAGATGGCTCCTTAAATTGTTTTAGAGATTCGTTATCATCCACATTCACTTCTTCTGCCGACAGAACTTCCGCGAGTGTAGGAGCTTCACTTGCAGGCAATGCATATTCCACCTCATCTAACTAAAAGTTACCAAAATACACAAACAATATGGATTTATCTAATTAAATCAGTTAATGTAATTCTAAAAAATCTACTCTAAAACACTTATATTAATTTAATATATAATATAATATACTTCAATAGTCTAGTCGTGAATAATAAAAATCGTTTTTTCACATTACCTCTTCAATATCAACATACTGCAGGCTTTCAACTGATTCCAAATCAGAGTCAAACAAAGACTGAATAGATGGAGTCTTTAATAAATCCATATCATTCGTTTATTTGCGATTTGCACTTATTTTTATCCAAATTAAATAAATAAAAACATATCCATTGAAGTCCTCCTCCTTCAAATTTCAATTTTCATAGATTACAATGTTTTTTATCTACGTCAGTTGTCACAGAATATCAAGCTGCAAGTTAAAAAATATAGTCTAACTTTAAAATATTAATTTAAAAATAAATTGTTGACAGTAAATGAAAGGATTGTAACATAATTATTGCTTAAATAAATAGGATAAAAATATATTTTCATCGTCATCGATCATTTCCACGTCGAGGCTCAGTGTTGCGAATTCAGTGACTTTGTTGAGTTTTTAGCGAATTTTGATATGGTCTAAGCGACAATAAAATAATAATGAATTTGAATCCATAAACATAATTAAAGGCCTTACACGCTTTTAATGCCTTATACTAATAGACGACATTTTAACAGACGAGCATCAAATACAAATATAATTGCTAAAATAATAAAACAATGACAAAATTAATGTTTCACTTTTTTGAGCAAAAAAATGTTATTATAATTAGTAGGTATTTCAGTAATTTTAACTTTTCAAAAACAAAAAAATGAGCACTGCCAAATTAGTCTGACTTAAGTAGATCCGAATTTTAAAAATCCGTTTTAGTGACTCGAATTTTTGAAGATAGTAATACTGGCAGTCCAGTCTTCAGTCTCATCTCTGTTCAGTTGAGTCAATTCAGTTCGTATGGTTCAGTCAGTTGTAGTTCAATGAAATAGTGATTTGTGTCGTTTGTGACGTTTTATGATTCTATTTCTGTCTCATTCGTGTCCGTTTTTCTGGATATTGTTCGTTTTGTTCTTTATTACAAAGTAAATTAAAAACGCTGTCGGAATATCGATTGATAAAACGCCTTCGTTCGTGATTTATATTTCTTGTGTAATGCGTTAATTTAAGTGAATTAGATATAAGAAAGACAGGTTTGTCTTGAATATCACAATGGTGAGTCGTTGCGTGTGATTTTCGCCGCCATTTTGTTAATGTAATAATTTGGGCGTATCGACATTTTCGCTCAATTAATTTTGGATAATTGTTGAAAATCATCGTCATGGCGGACAATACGCCAAAAGAACCCCCTATTCAGACGATGAGTGGACTGCCTCCCAATCATAATCCGTGGATGTACGGATTATACTCTCAATATAACGGGTATCATGGACATAATATGTATCCCCCGTCGTTTTATAACCATCACCAGTATTTCCCTCACATGGGAAACGGGGGGGCATTTGCTACCAACGAGATTCATCAGTTTCGGCCACATAACGAACCGGCGCATCCGTTTTCTAAACCACCGCCGCCGGCTCCTTTGTTAGGAATGTCTCCGATCGACACAACTCGTCCGTTTTTCAACCAATCTCCCATTAGGTTTAATCTCAACGGGAACAGGAAGTCTACTCCCATCCCGCCTAATGAAAATCCCCTTTTGGGAAATGGAGGCAAGAAGAAGCGTAAAAAGGGAAATAATAATGATGACAATTCGGGTCCGTTGATACCGCCCTTGCCGGACTATCCGCCGCCATTACCGCCATGCCCGCCGCCCGACATTCCTAAACCTCCCCCTCCACCTCTCGATGTTCCACTTCCCCCTCCCATCGCGACCGAAGACATTCCTGAACCGCCGTCGCCCACGCCCGAAGAGTCTAAAAACGATGATATTAAAGAAAATGCGCCAGAGCCTCCAGTAAGTGACTGTTCAACTAACTTCCTAAATTCCACTTCAATATGCCAAACTTCCGCGGGCACTTGGCCCGAGAGCCTGGAGAGGTATATAAAGAGATGTTACGAAAAATGTAAGACTGGGTTTGATCGTGATCAAATTGATATATGCTTAAAAGGGCGAATTACAGCTGCAGCTAACAAAGATGAGATTTGGACTAGAAATTGGGATGAAGAACCAATTCCGAGTGTACATAGTGAGAGAAATAATTTGTCTGTGAAACCAGTGCGAGGAACTTTGTCCTTGTACCAAAAATGTGAGAATGTTGCAGATAGCAGTAAGTCTAAGTCATTGAGTAACAGGAGTTACAATGGTCATAAAAATTCACCTCAAAGGAGGAGACGCCAACCATCAAGGAGTCCATCTAGACCTAGGAGCCCATCAAAGAAAAGACATAGGTATTCAGGACTAATACTTTTTATAACAGTATCATTGTTTTGTGAACTTTTTTAAGGATAGATCTGATGTTAAGCAGTTATAATACTACCTACTTCAGACAATGTCTATAGCCAATGTCTCTAGTTGTAATTTCTTTTGAGTATTACTTCAAGGTTGTCCTGATAAATGAAATATTATTTTACATTGGTAGTAAACATTCAATTATAGTACACTTATTAGGCTTTGTGATAACATATTTAAAATAAAATTGTATCACTAAATTAATGATCTTTGTTTTCTAGCACATCATCAGCATCTGGAGAAGACTGTGAAGACAGGAAAAGTTTCAAAAGTAAAAACAAACAGAAAGTCAAGGATAGATTGTCTTTGGATCAAAAGAAACCAGAAAAGTTTTTGAAAAATAATAAGAAAAAACCATATGGTCACTTCAATATTGAAGATGTTCCAGGTAATGCCGAGAAATTGCAGAAGAGGGCGGCAAGATTTGCAAATGTTCCCTCTATAGCTAGTTCCATACAAATAAATAATGAAAGGCTGGAACCTAGTCAGTCAAGTCCAATCATTCAGGACTTTGATGGAGATTATGAAGCAAATAATGAACATATAGTGGGCACTTGCCCAGAAATCGAAAAATCTTTCCTTAGGTTAACAAAAGCACCAGAGGCTTGTGAGGTCAGACCTGCTTCAGTGCTGATCAACTCCCTTAGAAATGTAAAAGAAAGATGGATTGTTAAGCAAGATTATAGATATGCTTGTGATCAATTGAAATCAATCAGACAGGATTTAACAGTAAGTCCCTAACACCATTACCATTTATAAAAAGTTGATATTTAAATATGTTACAGTTATATTTGCAAGCAGTACACACTGCACATATATATGCGTGTAGTAGTATAATACACATTATAATAGCAGTGTTAATGCTGTGTTATAGCTTGAAGAGTGTATTAAGGGAGTCATACTTATTTGAGATATTCCAACCTACTTTAATATCTAATAATTTTATCTCAAGGTTGATGTCAGATTTCTATGGCAGTGACCATTTACCACCAGGTAGACTGCATGCAGTGGCCCTGGGACACTGCCCTGTCTAGCCCTCTGATAGCTACTCCACTGACTGCATGCTTGTTTTCTACATGTAAAATTAAAAATATTATACTTTTTTTACTTACTTTATACTTATTACACAGGTTCAAGGTATCAGAGATCGGTTCACAGTGGAAGTATATGAAACACATGCAAGAATAGCCCTCGAGAAAGGTGACCATGAGGAATTTAATCAGTGCCAAACACAACTTAAAATGCTCTATGCAGAATTACCCGATAGTAGAACAAACTCTGCTGAATTTACAGCATATAGGATATTGTATTATATTTTCACTAAAAATTCACTTGGTAAGTATGTCTATAATTATGTAAAACTCTCACTAATTTTCACAAAACATGTTATTTATTTTTGAATTATCTGATCAATGTATGATTTGTTTTCAGATATAATTGGTATATTCAGACATCTGTCAAAGGAGGAAAGATTGAACGATTGTATAAAACATGCACTGAAGACTAGGCATGCATGGGCAACAAGAAACTTGCATAAATTTTTCATACTGTATAAGGTAGCACCTCTAATGGCTGGTTACCTTATTGACTGGTTTGTGGAAAGAGAGCGGAAAGAGTACCTCAAGTGCATCTTAAAGTCGTATGTCCTATTTTTGTTATTACCTAAAATTTTAACATTATTTTGCTACTCAATATATCGTCATTTATATATAAGTCATTTTTGGATTTTTTTTTTGGGGCGACAAAAACTGTTTAATTTTACATAGACGCAACTAAAGTTCCATTTTGTACTTTTAATTTTCCATAATTTAAAGGTATTATTGTGTCGTACCTTGATTCTGATTGGACAAAACGATTCCAATGACAATGATTTTCAAAATTTTATTACCGCCAATAAATGACTTACGCGGTGCTAGAACTTAAACTTACATTTAAGCATTTTATCAATATAACAGCATTATGGGATCATTTATTTGTGGTAACGGGTTGAACAACAAATTTGCTAACACATTCATTAATGCATAATCCAAACACCATCTTGGTTATGTTTGCTTTGAATACACCATATATTTTTTGTTTTAAACAATGTTAATAATTTAATGCATGTTTTTTTTATATTTTTTCATTGCTTCTTTGTTATAGTAATGATTAATCAGCCAATATGAGACCATATCAACAGTGGTATAATGCATGTATATCGGGTAGGCTAATAGTAATCTTTTAAATTAGACCACAGCATCAGTTAATAAAAAGTCCGGTAATTAATATTATTAAACGTTTAGGTATCATTAATCACAATAATGCTATACATTTAGAAAGCTTCAAGTGATTTTAATTGTTTTATTTTAAATTTTACAGGAATATAGAAGTAGTTTTAATTTTCGATAATTAAGTACTACAAAATATTAAAAGATAAAATATCTAATGTTTAACCACCAGAGTGAAGCACTATAGGTATATGCTATGTAGCATTCTGAATTTCATAGTTTGTGTTGATGAGTGAAATATGAATTTATAATATCTGTTAGGTTCGGGTGTTTATGTATATATTTGCTTTTATGGTATGTATGTACATGTCACCCAATTTATAGAACATGAGGTTCCTGATGTAAGTTACATGTTGAAATAGGGCTGAATAGGGCAAAATTATATTTCACCGTGACTTACCAGCAAAGCTGGTTGTGTTTAATAAATATTTTCTTATATGTGCAGCTACAGACAAACTGTTCCTGTGGACTTCATCACACGGGAGCTGGCGTTTGAGTCGAGTTCCAAGACTACTGAATTCTTAAACCAATTTTCTGTTTCTTATGCTGACAGCAATCAAACTTTAGTAGATTGCAAGGCCAGCCTGCCAGTTGTGGCAAATATATAACATTTTCTGTTTGATAGCCATCCTGTTATAGTAGGATACCAATGTGTGGTGATGTAATTTCCACAAAGCTGATGGTCACACCACATCTCACCTCATCGAAGTACTCATTCTGGCCTGTGGTTGGCTTCTTCAGTCGCTGTGGTTGCCTTCTTTTACTAGGACAAGGTGGCCAATTAATTATTTGATCACATTAAGTTATTCAGCATAAGGAGTGGCAGCAGTAGCTAAGAAGATTTCATTAAGGAAGAATTGAAGAAAGAAGATTCAGTGGGTCGGCAAACTGGAGGTTATAGTGAAAATGGACCAAGTAATAGTGCTGTCAAAGGACTTTTTAAAATATTTTAATGTAAAGGAAAAGTTTACAGGACAATTAAATCAGTTTTTAATTGTAAATACTCACTTAAATAATAGGTAATTATTATTATTTTTAAGAATGATTAACAATTTTTAATAGATGAATTTTTGTTAATTAAACATTGTTATCAAATATTATGTTTTTCTTTTTCACCTTTAACTGCAATTTTAGAAAGTTTAGTTATTCAAGGACTTTTTTAAGTTTGCCAATAATATTAAAAAAGTTGTCATGAACATGAATGGTATCAGAGAGGGAAAAAAACACTGATAAAAATGAAAGCCTGTTGTGCTTCACTGGCTTTATTATTTTTTAAATAAATCTATTTATATCCAAAACAATTATCATTTTAAGAAGTAATACTATAACACAATGCATTATAAAATATAAAGCTTATCTACTAAGTTTGAGATTCGAAAAAAAACTTATTTACATTAAACAACCTTAATACATACTTTGTAAACATTTACTTAGAATCCTTGGAATGTGCTAAATTGTGTAATACAAGCCTAATCATTTATATAATATATACAAAAATGACAATAGATCACAGTTGACACTTTATGGTAGGTCTCATTTGCAATAAAATTACACTTCTAGTTAGATGTCTTCAATCTTCTATTTCCTTGATTATGTGCATATTAAAAATGGGGGAGACAGACTTTTCCAGCAAAGAGTTCTGATATCACAGTAATCCAGAGAGAAAGTACAAACAAAATGTAAGATATCCCAACTTGATGACTATTTGGTAATTGATATGGCTGTCCTCCAATATCTTCCACATCAAATCCCATTGGAAAGATAACGGCAGCCAGGCAAAACATTACCACTGAAAATAAAAAAGCAAAATATGATGAAGTAATAAATTTCTACACTCATAGCTCCACACTAGGATTTTCTTCTGTGTCGTGGGTGCCATGGACACAAAGATAAATACACAAACACCTAGACCTAGAACAGAAATCTAAACCCATCATTCAGATGTGGACCCACTGCGTGTCAGACCGGTATGCTCCACCATGTGGGTCATTGTGATGTTTATGTTAGAATTTACTTTATTCACCTTAACTTTATTTTTTTTACTATGGAACTATGGAAGTAGCAAATGAACATGCAGTCCACCTGATGGTAAGTGGCCGCTGTTGCCCATGGACATCTGTAATCAATCTTAGACAAGATTAGTCTTACTGGAACTTAAAAATAAGATGGTGTGTTTATTTGTTACTCAATCATGTAAGAACCACTGGTCTGTAATATAAAATTTTGTATGGGTATGTATAGCTTATTTACCTGGTTAATTTACAGGCTAGTTTTGGTATTAATATTTTGCACTATTTAAAGATGTGAGTATTTTAGTGAAGTCACTACGTAAGTCTTTTATATTACTCTTCCATATTATTTTAACTATCACCTTTACATTTTATGTCCTGTAGTGATGCACAAGTACTTCAGCTATCTAATAATACTATTTAACTTACTTGCAGCAAATCCAACCCAACGGGCATATGGTATGACATTGCGGTCAAAGTGACTGGA